>JAURVB010008328.1:0-59156 GCA_033002965.1 Piper betle | reverse complement strand
AGATGTATTGCTGCTCAATATCATCAGATTTCCAGATTCATGTGCCAACTTCATAAAATTGGTTAAACGGACTAAATTTGATATTTTCTCATGAAATTTGATGAGCATGTTCACATGAATGTTAAGAATAATCTCCTATGATTTCAAAATATCTAGATGACGTTTTGCATGTTAATAAATTTTACATATATAAATTGCTCATGATTTTAAATGTCGGACAACTTATATGTTTATGTAAATTTAATATGATTATGTGCATGAATGGCCTATATGTGGCATGATTCATTTATTCTTGTAGGTATTTGTTACTAAAATTATAACCTATATGTGCACACATCGCTCAAATAATATAATGATAAGAAATTACTGTTCATGCGAGACCTTTACTAGAATTTACTATCAAGATTAATTTACGTCAGTTCACGAAAGTGAGAGAAGCAACTATCAATTATTTATTTAAAACTAAAAAACTAATAAAAAAGGATAAAAATATAATTTCAAAGGCTCAAACCTAGAGTCAATAATTTCATTTAATTATTTCATTTAACTCGGCCTATCTCTCTCTCTCTCTCTCTTTATTAATCAATGCAATGGATTGCTAACCAAGGGATTTTAATTTATTTATAACCTTCTTCCTTAGTATTACAACTATTTATAACTTTAATCTAATTACTATATTCCTAAGCAATTAGAATTCAAGTGACACATTAAGAATGCCCCTTTTTGGCTATCAATGATGCCTAGGTATATGTATATTCTACACACAAATCACTTCAACATGTGAACATAGACTATTCTATTTATGAAAACCCAATTTTTTATTGCATTGACATGATAAACCCAATTTTTTTATTGTATTGACATGATTTTCTAAAATGAATAAAATTTGAGCCAAGTTTGGTACTTGTGTATCATCTAGAGTGCATACATGCATATTATTGCACAAAACAAGAATTAAGCAAGAAAAATAATCTTATGAGCCAACTATTTATTTTATTATCATATAATACTGGTCATATGTGCATACTTCACAAAATAAAATATATCAATTTGAGTACCATCTCAGAACTCACCGCTACTCTTGTCGTAACATGCAATGGAGGCACAAGACAATGAATTCTTAAGTGTCGGGTATCACCAATCCGTAGCTTCTAAGGATCTCTTATACCTGTGTATAAAGATAAACTTTATTTGCTCAATACTAATAATAATATTGAGTTTGAGAATAAGGTGAGAAGTAGGAGAAACATTGATTAAACTGTAAATATATTAACCACGCAAGCAACATTCATGAACTTGCATTAAACATGAACTTAAACATTAACATAGCAATAAACATAAATTTAAAAGCTAGTTAACTACCACCCATGTGACTTATTTGTGAGCCTTTATAACAATTCATCATTTTCATAAATAATTAATCCAAAAGGCTGAACCATCACTTAATAAGGTAATTAAATAATTGAGTAACATGAGTACAAGCAAAATAATAAATAAATAACCATATAATATACTATTAGCAAGTCTATAAAATAATAATAACATAACTAAGTCCAGTGCACCAAATCAGTGACCTAAATAAAGTCTCCACATTTATTGTTCTTATCGCAATAAAATATAATGCAATTTATTAAATAATGACAACTATTGCTGATTCTTCATCCCTTTGCTCTCCTTGCTCACTTTCATACCTGCATATAAAGATAAACTTTATTTGCTTAACACTAGATGTAAACCCCGACCTTTTCACACCATAGTTTTAGTGTCGGTTTGGTCTTGATCTAGATTGAGTTGTTTGCTTAGCATTTTTGTCGCATTTATATGCATGGTATGGTATATGCGAGCTACGACCTTAATCTCCCTTAGTGCTTGGTGTTGTTAGGCTGGACACTATATTGTCTTGGCTTTTATTTTCGGTTTTTATTTGAGTAGAGTTTATTTAAGTCTTGGACCGTGTTTTTCACGAGCCTAGATTGATTGTTATGTGTTTAGATTTTAGAACGATCCTAGACATAGTGGGACCCATGACATGATTCTTGAGAATGCCTTGATTGTTGTATGGTGCAAAGCCTAAGTGCGAGGGATTTGGCCCCTACAAAAGCGCTCAACGGGCACCCTTGTGCTGGCTAGATTTTTGAATTAGAGTTTTGGGGCCAGCGCAAAGGTGCTAGTACAAAGCCCTTGCATTGCGCCCATGCCTTGGGTCTGTTCAGCCATTCCTGTGACGTCAATAGACCATGTTGTCCATGGTACGGGTCACACAAGCTCCCTTCCTTTGCTTTGCTCTGGCTTCCCCTTGCCTCATAGCCTTCTCTCCTCCCTTCATTAGCTTCTCCTTGCTTTCCTCAGCCTCTCCAAGCTTTCCCAAGGGCCTAGGGTTGTAAGTCTTGGGGTGGGATGTCTCAAAAGACTTCCCTTTGATGCGTTGGAGATAAGCCTCTTCCCCTTTGGTGTGTTGTGTTCAAGATCTTCTTGCTGTTTCTTATTGATGTGTAGAGTGCTTATTTTTTGGGTATTATTGTCATGTAGTTGAGTGTGTTAGGAGCATTTAGGTGGTGATTTTATGATTTTTACATGCTTTATTAAATAGTTATGTATTTTTGAGTAGGCCTTGGTCGCTTGTTTGAACTGTCTTGGTAAATCTTCTATAATTCTCTCTACATAATGTGTTTGCATGCTATCAATTGCACCTTGTTCATAAGGGGTAGATTTACAATGTTGATGATTTGTGTTTCTCTTGTTTCAGCATATATGAGCATTTATAGGAGTCAAAATTGAGGAAAGGTAGTGGCTTGACTGCCTTAAGTAGCCTACTGCCAATTTCCCCAATTTTGTCCCCTTGTTTTAGGTATCCTTTGCATGCATCTTTTGCATATTTGTTGTGTTAGGTGTTGGCTACATGTCACTAAAATACCAACCTAAAATGTCCTCCATAAATTCTCAAAAAAATTGGCTACCCCTAACTATTTTATGTGTTTGCTGTGTTTTTGGTATGCTTGGTTATGTTCTTAGGCTATCCTCATAGTTGAGCCCCTAAATAATTATATAAAATCTTTAAAAATTGCATAGGGACTAACTAATTGTCTACTATCAACTTCAAAATTTTGGGCTTACATGAAATTCATTTAGGAGGTTAGCTAGCTTGGATTTTGGGAGTGTATAGGAATGAAGGGTGTAACCCTAATTACCTAGCTCCAATTGCAAAATTCGTAGAGCCTAGTGTAAGGGGTGAAAGACTATGAAATTTCACCCAGATCTTAGGTTGTGTCCCAATAGCCTTATCATAAGATTTCAAGGCTAATGGTTGGGTCGATAATTCGGTAGAAATTTTCCATTATAGTTAGGTCCTTCCAACTCCTGCAATACCTTGGCCAATGCCGACCCTTCTTGAGCCCACTCAGGCACATTTATTTGGGTTTTAGACCTGATCTTTTATTGGGCTAAGGTCCACAATGTTTGATAACCCTACCCTTTTATCTAGTCTCATTTGAAGTCTCCAAGCCAATAAACGAGACCTAGGAAAATTGATGCACAATCTAGGAACACTGTTCCCAACAGCTTAGCCCAACCTTAGTGGGTCTTTTTTGCCATGTTGTCCTATGGTCAAATACTTGGTAATTTTTATACTAAAATCTTAGAGTGTCAGGGCTAATCGATGCAAATTTTGGCCTATTTAGATATTTTGTGGACTATCTAAAAAATCATCTGGTTAGATATGACGATAAGATCTTAAGTATGAGATTTTTCACTAAGTATATTTGCAATACCAAACCTTAATTAAGGTTACCTAATGAGCTTCAAAACTCCACAAAATAAGATAATTAAATAATTAAGTCTTCTAAGTTGTGCATGTATAGAGGCATAACCTCATTTTGCATGCCAATGTGATCCGATCTCGATTTAGGTTTCATCTCTTTGCAAGGATACACAAGAGTGAGCTTGCATAGTTTATTCATCCAAGTTCGTAGGACTTTTCTACTGCATTTATGTTTGGCTTTGTGAGTGAGGTTCTCACTGAGTTTAAAACGTAGGGCGGTGTAAATGGCATTTTATCAGATCCCACCAATGTCAAGCCATTTAACTGATTTTTTATGCAGTTTAATAAAACTTCAAGGATGAGATCCATTAATGGTTTTCAAAGTAAAAGATCTAGAAAGCCTATAATATAAGCGCCTACCTAAGCCTAATATATAAGCATACGTGTTTTAGGGTTTTCACAAATATGAGATTGAGTGGTACGAAAATGTATGAATTGCACTAATACTCCTTTACATCCTAAAGTAGTTTAATGTAAGTTGGGTAGTGTAAATATAGTGTGTTTTCGAAAATCATGACACTATTGTGAAACCCTCAACTTAGTGTCAAATATAATATCTAATAGGGTAAGATTCGGTTTATAAGTAGAAATAAACTATAGATCTTTAACTTCAATTAATTACTTTTGAAAGGATGACATAGGCCCATTAGTTTACACTTTAGGTCGGGTCATTAATAGATGGTATCAGAACAACTTTAATTTTGTGTTAGATGTTGGACTGGACTAAGACGTTGACTAAGATACTAGTCACGAGTTAAAGAAGAACGTGAATTATGACTAGCGACAGGCCGAGTGTACGAATTTTGAGGATAGAATTTCCTAAGGTCGGTGGATTGCGAGGTCTCTCAACTTAGTCCCACATCTAATACTTACTAGGGTAGGATTAAGTTTATTAGTGAGAATGAACTATAGATCTTTAACTTTGGTTAGCCACTTTTGAAGAGATGACTTAGGCCCAATAGCTTGCCCAAACGATTACAATTATCATTGTTCCGATTCTCTAGAATACCATGGTAGGCAATATATAGAAGATGTGAGGGCATAAGCGTAAGTATGTATGGAAGTACGAAGTCATTGTACGAAGTACGAACTCTGGAAGTTTTATGATTTCTTGTGAGTATTAAGATACTCATTTATTCGTACTATTTTATCAGTAGTTATTTTTTAACTAGTAATCAAACTTAATTAATTACTAATGGTTTTCTCATATTTATATCGGTGAGTGTCCATGTCGGTGAGAAGTGGAGGTAGACAGATCGATAGGCTCATGAGGAGGGATGGTAGTATGTGTTTGTTTTATATTGGGTATTGCATCAGACCTATATATTTGAGTTGTATGACATATGTATTTAGGGATTATTGGAGTTATGTATTTGAGAACTATGAGGCATGTGATGTATGATGTTATGGGCAGGTGCCCTAAAACCTACATTGAGGTGTTGGATGGTTGATGTGTGTTTTGTGTGTCTTATTATTTTATGTTTATTATCATTATACAAAGTATTAACTTTGGGGTAAAGACTTAAAATCATTTGTATAGTGT
Organism: Piper betle; assembly: GCA_033002965.1. Lineage (NCBI taxonomy): Eukaryota > Viridiplantae > Streptophyta > Magnoliopsida > Piperales > Piperaceae > Piper > Piper betle. The sequence goes on along the minus strand of JAURVB010008328.1, from coordinate 53,796 downwards.
GTCAGCCTCAAAGTCCTGGAACATAACGAGGAACACTTACCTAAGGTGATGTGACCTTTAGTTTGCTATCACACTACTTCTTGATAGTCTTCTACTTAATGTATGTGACCAGTATGATTTCATACTCATTTAAAATTTTTTTAAGCATTGTACCGTTACAAAAATCATAGAAATTTATCTAAGTAAAATTTAATTAGAGTCGTAAAGATTTCAAGAGCTATGTCATATTAACAGACCATATCACATAGTGAGTTGTGTTTGTCAATTATAGATGCATTCATATGCACTTCTCAAGATTCATTATCTTTTCATTTCCTTGTTTTCTCATTTTTCTATGAAAAATTTTATTTTTATAAACACATTTTTCTACCCTAAAATTCTAAATTGTATTACTATCATCCTTCCACCTTTTGTTGAGTTTTCCCAATATTGTCATCTGTCGGAGTTCAGTGGAATTTGCCATCATAGTTGGTTGCACATCAAGGTAACCCATACATCAACTATACTTTAAAGTACATATTTCAATCGTCGAATCTGTGGTGAGCGATTCTTCTTTTGAGTATGTTGTTATTTAATTTTTTTACATATTATGAAAGTTGCTAACTTTTGATGAGATTTGAAACCTTGATCTTGTATACCTACAGTTTGGTTAAATCTTATATTTTAGTAACTCTTGCACTACTATTTTGTTATTGTTCCTTTTTATTCATTCATGTCATATTTTTGATTCATCCATTATAATCTACAAATATATGTAACAATTGATTTAAATTAATCTTATATCATTTGATTACACATTCTCATACATGCATTATATAGATTGTGTTAGATGTTGAGCTGGGTTTGTTTATAGGTCGTGTGATTTGAGCTCGCCAGTAGATTATTTGAAGCTTGGAGACTATGTACGTTTAGGACTCATTTCTTATTTTACACTTATCTAATGAGTTTGTTGTTTTATATCGTAGGACGAGTTAATTGATGGTTTTATTGCAACCTACTTAATACAAGTCATTTACATATCGTGTTTAATATCCTTTGAAGATGAGATCCTTTGAGTTGTTTTCAAAAGTCAAAAGATCCATCACAAGTTGCTTTCTTTCCGGAGGCCTATTAATATTAATTTTCCCTACCTAATTTTACTATTATTATATTATGTTTTCGTAATTTTGAGAGTATGGAGATTGTTTAGGGTAAGTCTCACTTTGAGAGGTAAGTCTTAGGGTGTGACTTGTTAATGAGCGCAGTTGTTTCATTGTCAATGAGATCAATGCAATGCTCTACTTTTACTTCTTATTGCATCATTTTCACCCCTGCATCTATGTGCTTCTCACACCCGGAGATGCATAGATTACGGGTACTATATTCTGCAGTGTATGTCATGACTGTGGTGTACTTGGCTTACCTTCAGAGCTTAGAGGAGAGGGGCATGGTGGAATTGGAGAGGATACAAGATAGGGTGCTGCCCGATCAACAGTGGGTCGCACGCTGGTGTAGTTTTCTTTGGGTGTTGTGTGATTCTTCTTATAGTATACTATCCTTTTCTTGCTTTACTTTAATATAAACTATTGAGTTTGTATGCTAATTTGATATTATAGTTATTTTATTTTGCAGATCGGTAACTTGTTGCATAACTTGTTATTGATATTTTTTTCTTTTTAATATTTATGTAGGTTGTGTGCTTAGAGTGTTGATGGATACAAGGGGATGCTAAAGCCTTCACATATGCACATACGCCTATCACATTGTTGACGTATATTTATGCTATTTTTCTATTTTATTTCTTCTTCGAACATCTTTACTCTTGGCTTAGTATACTGATGTCATAACCTTATATTTTTTGAACTTATATTTTTAATAATTTATAATATTTTGATTAATATTCATATTTTCTTTGTTTTTTTTTTTGCTTGTTCCAGTTTTGGGTAGCGGTTGTCTTCTATTCATGATGCCAAATAGGTTTAGACCTTAAGGGGTTTTCTGGGTGTGATCTTCAATATAATTAAGTTAGAAATAACAATATTGAATAATATAATATTTCGATTCAGTTCGAGGATGAACCGGGGATGGGATGTTATAGCCATGCATGAGGGATAATGACTTAGATGTCCATAATCCCCTTGCATAAGATTATGTTATTTATGTTTATATGTCAATAATTGTACTTGTGATTTTATGTTACCATACATGGTATGTGCCCAGGTTGATGTTTCTTATATGCATAGACATGTTATATCTGGGCTTATAGTTGTATGAGGATATTTCCCAGTGTCCATTTTATAAAGGAGACTTTACAAAATTTCATCCAGGGTTGAGTATCCCTAAAAACTTTGACCCCATATTGATGCCAAATTACATGTGCCTAGACTTAGATTCTTCCATATCATGTGCATTTGGTGTTAAATATTCTATGTTGTGTTGGTTGCCCAGTAGTTAAGTTGTGTCTATTGTCCATCTTTGGACACCAAGTGGGGTTAGATCCTAAATTGTGGTTCGAGCATGTGAGTAAGTCATGTAGTGGCTCATTATATGACTTAGCATTTCCATTTCTAGTTTAGGTCCAACTCGAGCTTGAATGAGAATTGAGGTGTTACAAAAAGTAATAGTCCATCTTGATTGTGGAAGTAGCTATGGTAAGGAGGTAGTATATAAAGTGGGTAATAGAGAATATATGCCATAGAGACTACTTTTTTCATTTGAAAAACTCTTTTTATGTTAATGTAGAGAAAATAATGGCCTTTTCTTTAATTGTATGGGATATTAAATTTTAAATATTTAAATATAATATATTAGTTATTATATAGTTATATAAATATTTTTATCACAATTTTAAATTACATTGGGTATTTTTATCAAAAATAAAACTTTTTTATAGTATAAAAATATTTAAATTGTATTTAAATGTGGCTTACACACAAGTCACTGCCTGTAACACCCTATTTGGCTCACTTGTGAACTGACCCAGAAATGTCACCGGCGACCGACCAGTTCACTAATTTGCTGGGTTCGGTTAAGCCGACCCGAATCTGCCCTCACTGTCTTAAGATAGAGATGTGACATGCAAAACATGGATGGAACAATTGGGTTTTAACGTGGTCTTATATGCATGCTATGATTTGCAAGCAAAAACAAGACAATGCAACAAGCAAGAAATTCAAATAAAAAACGGATAGAGTCTCTCCTAAAAGTGCAATAGGGGCCACCCTATCAACAGTAAACATCATATATTTATATCAATATGCATCAAAATAGGGGCCACCCTTCGTACTTCTCACCTACATAAATATAGAGAACCATCAATAACGAATGTTACCGGTCCAAAAAATAACTAATATCAATCTGGCACAGTAGAGCTAACCCTCCTGTTGAATAAAAATCTCATATAATTCCTCAAGAACTCTCACAAGGGCAGTAATGGGAGCCATCGCCCTCGGGTAGTAGCGTCCCCTTTTCCATCACATTCTCTTTCATTGGCCATTCAACTATCCCTTTGCACATGATGTAAAACCCACGATTTGAGTCAGGGTTATATATTCAGAACCGGTCGGTTCGACCGTTATTTTCAAGTCGAGTCAGTTTCAGAACACGTGTACTGAGCCGACGCCGGTCTTGTGTATGAGCCATGAGGGTCATGTGTACCCAGGTATATGATGATAACGTCATGAACACAACAGAAAAGAATGAGTGATTAGAATATATGAGAGTATGCAGTTCATTTTTTTTATTATGATATATAATGGATCGGAGAATTAGTTTTAGGCCGTTTACCGCGTTAGGACGCGTTACGAGCATTTTGGGTGGGTTGATAGTCCTAGAGCATATCATTATGATTTTTTTGGTGTTGTTTGATTTTATGGTATTTTTCCCATTTTTTTGGAATTTTTTTACTACTTAAATATTATTTTGACTCGAGTCGGAGACGAGTCAAGTAATATTTATGACTTTGCCACCACACACCCCTGCACCCTTCTCTTCCTCGCCCAAACCCTTCCTTGACGCCGCCCCCGTGCATGCGCCACCGTCGCCGCTGCCGACGCCGCCTGGTTGCCGATCGACGCCACGCTTGCCGTGCTGCCCCGACCAGCCCCAGCTGCTGCCTGGCCACCGTGACGCCGGAATCGCCTCGCCTAGCGCCACGGCTACATTTCGGTCGTGTCACCGATTCCACCGCCGGCGACCATCGCCACCACGATCAGGTGGTCGCCTCAGTACACTCAACCACCCAGTGACCCTTCTTGACTAGAGCGGAGGCCATCGCCGCCGTGGCCAGCCGGATCTAGCCACCATCATCGCCGGCTCGGTTTTATGCATTTTCCAGAAAGCTGCCACCTCCATTGGCCGCGTCGACCTCGTAGATGAGTCGGGCTCACCGAGCCAGTTCCTAGGGTACCCAACACGACCACTTTCTGGCCAGTAGACGCTACCGGCGACTGTTGCCGGAAAACCGCCAAAAACCGTCGAAAACCCGAAATTTCTGGAATTCGCCGGATCTTCCGCGGAGCTCATCTAGTCGATCCCGATCGAACGTCGGACGCCGAGGAGCGCCGAATTTGAGCTCCGAGACGGGCGACGGAACCCTAGCCGTCGCCGATTGCTGATGATGTGAGGTATAATTACCTCCGATTTGATTATTTAAAATTGATGATGATTGTTAGCAGAGCATGCTAGGATTGATTTATGATGTGATTGATAGTGCATGGAGGATAAGTGATGAAGTGATAAGTTACATGATGTGATTGATAGTTCATGGAGGTTAAGTGATCTAATGAAGTAAGTAAATTGAACATGATAATCGTGTATGATGTAACTTAGGAAAAATACAATAAAATTGTCATAAATAGGATGAGTTAGAGTTATTTTCATATTTATGGTTATTTGACGATTGATGATTTTGTGTTTAATTGTGTTGAGTTTGATGCATCATTTAGTTAGCGGGCATTAGTATTTAGTTTTGATGTGTAGGTACGGAATAGGAGCTCGCCGCCTAGGCACGATGACACGTTTGGAGCTTCTACCAGGTCTGTTTAGGACTTGACTCTATTTTACGTCTTTCTATTGTATGTTTATCTTATCATTTGCAGGAAGGGTTAAGTGGCATTTTATTGGATCCCACTTAACTCGGGCCATCTAGCCGAACAGATTTCTAGATTAATAACCCCTCGAGGATGAGATCCCTCGAGGATGATTTCGAAGACAAGATCCACCACAAGTTGCCTTCGGGCCTATTATATAAATCACTACCCAGCCCTATATATATGTAGTTTTCGCATTTTTAGTGAGACAAGAGATGGAGAAACCGATTGCACGTACCATGAGTGGATGCCGTGACAGTTAAAGTGGGCTCTGGATTAGTGCCAGTGGACTGTTCCATTCCCGAGGGATCTTGGCAACTCTGCGTTTGAGTTCCTCACACCCGGAGAATGTGGAGGTTAACGGGTACTGTTTAGTACAGCGCATGTCCGGACTTGTGGTTCAAAGGGTACTAAAGGCGACTACCTGAGAGTACTCGTCCTTCGTGCTCAAGGCCAGGAGCAATATGGAGGTAAGGAGAGGGCTTAGGATAAAGTTTCATGAGAAGTACTGAAAAAGAAGTGCTGTGAGCGGCAAAGTACCAGCAGCAGATTAGTAAGTTTGGGATGTTACTGGGTCTGTAGCCCAGTGGCTCCTCAGTAGTGCCCTTCAGAGTGTTCACGTGGAGTATATGATGCTTTCTTTCATATGAGAGTTTGCTCTCATAGCTAGCTTGTTATAGTTATTTTATTTTTTGGACCAGTAATACTTGTTACTGACGTGTTTTTATACTATATGTAGGTAACAATTACGAGTTGGAGGAACCAGTTTGGACGGAGGAGCATTGTTGTCGCTTGCACACATGTTAGTCAATTGAGTGTTTATATTGTGTTATGATATTATTATATGGTGTGAATAAATGCTTGAAACATGATGATGTGACGTGATTAGTTGTTAAAATATGATGTTATGACATGATGCAAAGCTAAGACATGATGACAAGAGGTGAGATGTGATCAGAGTGCGCAGCAGAAGTGTGGCCCAAGTTTTATAATGAATATACGGTATATTAGATTATGTGTGATTAAAATTGTTGATATATGCATATATATTGGTGTATATTGTTTTGACAGGGTGGACCCTAATTGCACTTCTAAGGGAGATTCTGTCCATTTTATTTTAGAATTTTCATTGAGTTTGATCATAATTGTATTGGTGTGTGTTTGAATTGCATGTCATTCATGTAGTGCCATGTTAGGGTTTGTGCATTCATCCATGCTTTGAGAGTTATATCTTCATCTTAAGACGCCGAGATTGGATCCGTATGAGTTAGGTTCGGGTTAGCTGACCTAACCGGGGCCTGTAACATACCAGTTCAGTTCACAAGCGTGAACCGGATTTGGGGTGTTACACATGAAAATCATTCTCATTCATCTCAACCCTCTACATCCTCCGCATAACTCCTAACCTTGAGTACAAGGGCCGAATACTCTCAGACATGTGCCTTTAGTACCCTTTTACTCCACAAGTCTAGACATGCGCTGCACAACAGTACCCATAAACCTCCACACTTCTCCGGGTTTGAGGAACTCAAAGGTGGAGTTATCAGGGTCCCGTAGGAATGTAGTGGATGATCACCAGTTCCAAACTTGCTATTGACTACCATGTGCCCGCTGTCATAGCACGGTCGTCAAATTTCCCTCATTCCATCTCTCAGTGAAAACTAGAAAACTCTACATATATAGGTCTGGGTTGGGATTTATATGATAGGGCTGAAGGTAACTTGTGGTGGATCTTAATTTCAAAAACTGACTTGAGGGATCTCAACCTCGAGGGTTATTAATCCAAAAAACTGTTGGCTAAATGACCCAAGTTAAGTGGGATCTGATAAAATGCCACTTAACTCGTCTTGCACATGATAAATCAAATACACAATAGAATAGCTTAAAACAGAGAATGAGTCCTAAACGAACCTAGTAGAAGCTCCAATCGGGTCCTCATGCATAGGCGGTGAGCTTCTACTCTGTGCCTACACGACAAACTAAAAGCTAACACCCGCTCATGATGCAGTCATACATCCTATATCACGCATACATCCATCACGCATCAATCATAGTCACATCAACCTATGTCAATTCTAGCAAGTCTACTTAGGCTAGTTCGCATTAGATCATGATCATTACTTAGTTACCCTAATTAGTTTCTTAACTTCCATTTTTAACACCACTCAATCAAACAATTTTATATTTTATTCTTAATCAAATCTATAGTTATATATATAATTATAACACACAATTTACCAATCGTGGCATACTGTACTAATAATAATCAATTTTAAATAATTAAATTGAAGGTAATTATGCCTTACGTTGTCGGCAATCGGTGACTGTTAGGGTTTCGTCGCATGTCTCAGAGCTCGAATTTGCGCTCGGCGGCATTCGAAGTTCGATCAGGTTCGATTGGGTAAACACGGCAGAAGATCCGGCGAATTCCAGCAAATCTTGTTTTTGGCATGTTCCGACGGTTTTTTGGCAAATTCTGGCTATTTTCTGGCAGGTTGTGACAGTGACAAATTCGGTCGAGCTAGTCAGTCTCTCCGATTGGGCCCACAGGCGACGTCGGTGGTGGTGCTAGGTAGAGGGGAAAGGTCGGGGAGGTCAAGGGAGTGGTCCTCAAGGTCGCGGCAGTGGCGGCACGACCCGGACGACGGTGAATTGACCTAGGGAGTGTCGCGGCTTGTGAGGTGATTCTGGCATCATGGTAGCGAGATGGTGGCTAGGGTTGGCCTGGGTGGCACGACAAGGCAGGGAGCGTCGATTGGAAATAGTGCGGCATCGGCGGTGGTGGCGACGAACCCTGGGTGGCGATGATGGGGGAGGAAGAGTTGAAAGGGAGAAGAAACACTCCAGTGGCAAACTCGTAAATAAGTATTGACTCGATTCTTACTCAAGTCAAAATAATAACTAATTCGTAATAAATCTTAAAAAAAATCTAGAAAAATATAGAAAAATCTCATAAAATATAACAAACACAACAACATCCAAATGAAATGCATTGTAACTAATAAGCCACTCAAACTGTCCCACAACACGTCCTAATGTATTATTCGGCCTAAAACTTTTTCTACGAACAAACATGTAAAAATAAAAATACTGCATACTTTTATATATTCTGATAACTCTTTTTTTACCATCTTTTTTATGTTATCATTATATATTCAGGTACAATTGACCCTCATCGCTCATAACTCACGGTTGGCCTCGACTCAGCACGCGGTTTATGAAACTGACTTGACTCGAACTGACTGTTGAACCAATTGGTTTGTTTGTCTAGTAGGAATTTAAGGAAATGAACTTAGTATCAACAAAATACATATAGAAGACAATGTGATATGATAATATAGCTCTTGATAATTTTTAGCTAGAGCACCGCATGACCTACTAGTAAGTCTCTATTAGGGAGACTCAACTTATGAACCTCACTTCAATCTGAAAACCCAACCCGCACGCGTGTGCACACACACACACACACACACACACAAATATATATATATATATATATATATATAAATTAATAGGTCCATCTAATTCATTCCTCCTAAATAAATACTCCACTTACCTTGCACTAAATTTAGCCTTATTTTCTAACATATGCCACTTTCTATAAAATTGACCAATTAAAATATTTATAGATTTTAACCTCTGTTTATGGTCGATCAATTGAATCTTTTAAAGAAAAAAACAAAAGTAACTGTGCAATGGAAAGACTTAGGTGTTGTTTTGTTAGCGTGAAAATGATGTAATTGACAAGAAAATTTTAAATTGTCAACCAGACAAAATTATTATAGATCTAATATCTTTTTAAGAATAATTGATGCATATTTATTATGTTTTGTATAGAAATGAATCATGATTATTATGAAATCGGTTATCTATGTGCTCTTATATATGAAAAAAAATTCCCTCGGTTTCTTTTCCTTATAAAAACTTAATTACATCTGGGTTGTAAAACCCCAACTACGGGTAATAGTTTTACCTACTTGTAGTTTGCCCGGTTCGGGCTAATATCGAGTCAGTTCAAGCAAGCTCGAACGAGAATAATTTTATGAATATAAGTAGTATGAGGCCCAGATCACCATATAAGCATGTTATGGAGGTTGAGTATGCACGATATGCCTATGATAGTTTTAGTTATTGTACTTTATAGAATGAGTTATCAGTGTATACACGAGGTATACACATGAAGTTTATGAAATAGCAAGGATTTTAGGCCGACATCTAAGCCATTGCAGCATTTAGTAATTGTTTGGTATTTTAAGGGTATCTCATTGCATATATCATAGGGATTTCATACCATCAGATTGTGCCCCGAGCGCTTAGTTCGATTGCTCTTAGGGCTTCAAGGCACATTTACCCTTTTTGCCTCTCTTCCCACCTATAAAGTCAATTTTAGGATTCGAGTCAGTTTTGACTTCGGACAGTGTCGATTTGAGCTTTCTGTTAGTATGTATATTACATATAACCATAGGTGGGTCCCACTAGACCATGAGTTATTAGACGTTCAGATTGTGCCACATGCCAAGATATGAGCCATCCACATCAACCTTAGTTTTCTCTCATTTAGTTTTCAAACACTTTCATTGATTTTCAGATTTACACCATTTAGTGTCGCCACCACTTTGGTTCGCCGTCGGCAAGTTTCGGCCTACCCCCGGCCATCTGGATTGGTACAGCTGTTACCATCTTGTGGCTGGCTTTCAGTCTGTACCCATGATCGCCACCGGAACTACCACAGTCGCCGCTAGCGACAACGTTTTTGCTGTCGCTTTTTGCCACCACCGCCACCCATTCAGGCCATTTTTGGCAGTAGTGAGTGTCCTTGGGTGAAGCCGGCCACTCCAACAGTTTCCCTCGCTAGGATCTATGGTTTGAGATTGACACCGACATCCGCTGAGGCCACATTGCCGCCGGCGATGTGCACTTGCACGGCGGCATTTTTGGTCATTTCCAGCCATTTTCTGGCCATGCCAGCCATCGGCCGCACACTGCCGACGGCTAGGCCAGCCACCGGCCAACATTTTGAGACCACCCATGACCACCATCCCGGCCTTGATTGCCATCGGCGACTTCGCCAAACCCAGCGGCGATCCGCCCCCTTTCTTGTTGCTTTCCGGCTAGCCATTGCCTGAATTCCACTGATCGTCTCCACCAGCAGCTCCGCCTTGATGCCACCTGTCGATCCCGACTGGCGACGTCCCCAGCTGCATCACTGTCGGCATTTTCTAGCGACGGGCACCTCCGCCCTTGACCGGCCGGTTTGCCCGGTTCACGGTCCACCTGCCGATGTCAGTGCTTGCTTGCGTGGCATGTTCACCAACCCGCTTAGCCCATGTCCACATCCGTGTCCATCAACCTAGCAGATTTAGCCCAATAGCTTATTTAACCCATACTATGTTAACTCAGCCCAATTTGGTCTGGTTCAGTTCAATTTGGTCTGGTTCACTTTATTTTCGGACTGATTCCATCCGTTCTTACACTATTTTTGGTAATTTGAGAACTTTTATATTAGTTTATATACTTATTCACATAATTTAACATGTTTAGATATTATGACTATTTTTCTTTATTATTTATTTATTTATGTATTAATTTTTTTAATATTCATATTCTATTGTATATAATGAATGATTACATCATTATTTGTTAATATTAATATTATATTTATTTATTAATGTTAGTCCTATTATGTTTATTAAATTTTATATTTATTGATATATTTATTTATAAGTTTATCTATTTGTATGTTCGCGTGTATGTTATTATTTATTTGTATTTAATTATGCATTCTTCTATTGTATAACTATGATATTATTATTATTATTCATGATTAATAAATACTAACTATTTATTTATTTATTTATTGAATTATTATTTAATTATTTATGTGTTTACTAATACAAGCATATATGATATTTACTCGTGTTTGCATGTGTATTTATATAGTATAATTATGTTATTATTTTATAATTAGACTATTATTTATGTTCTTGTATTTATTATTTATCTAATTATCTATGAGTGCATTTTCTTGTTTATTTATTTATTTATTTTTTATTATTATTATGTCTCGATTTTGTGCCACATGTTTAGTTATAGGTTTGTTAGTACTATTTTCATTATTAGGATGTATTGATGATATAAGCACACACTACGAGCATGCATCATATAGAGATATTAATATTTTACTTAATAGTGGGTTCTGATATAGGTCTCGGAGTCCGAGTTCGTCGTAGATGTGCAGATACGCTTGGAGCTTGGAGCTTGGACCACAGGTCCGTAAGACTCTCCCTCTTTGCTTGACTCCTTTCGTGTTGAGTTTAACCGTGTTTTATAAGTTGGATGGCATCGGCAGCGTTTTATCGGATCCCATCGATGTTGGGTCATTTAGTCATGTTTTCTACACATGTTTAATAAAACTAGGAGGATGAGATCCCTTGTTGGTTTTCGAACTAAAGCTCCAGAAATTTATAATATAAGCCTCTTCCCTAAACCTATTATATAAGTACACACATTTTTACGGATTTCACGAATAAGATAGTGAGTGGTGTGAAGATATGATGGACTGCACTAGTATTCCTTCAAACCTTGAGGTAGTGCGGTGTATGAGAGTACTACGTAATGTAGCACATTTCCAAAATTTGTGGCACTAACTTAACTATTCCTTTTGCCACTCGAGTACAATGGCGGGTGATATGGAGGATGTGAAGGCATAAGTGTTGTATGTATGAATATGATTATGAGATGTGCATGCAAGCCAACACTTGCTTAAGTATGTTTGTTTACCACCCAGTGTGAGGCAATCTTGAAATTTCATAAGTTTTCATGGGTAATGGAAAACCCATTTGCCAGTTCAAATTAGTTCTTTTTTTTAGACCAGTAATATTAGTTACTAACATTTTTCATATAATATATGTAAGTCTTGCAATCATGAGTCGACTTTGGTTGGAGGATAGATAAATACTACACACACTTGAGCTCAGCGTCGTTATTTACTTTCTTACTTTTATTTATGTTCAATGTGTTTTGACATGTATTTAACGGTGTCTTCCATTCTCATGACACCAAGAAGGTTGTTTTAATCTATTTTATCGATCAAGTCATACCAACTGACAACTTTAAACATGACTCAACTCGATTGCAACATTCTGATTTGGTTCTTAAGTGAACAGAAGTCGGTGTGTCAGACATTGGTATCAAAGCCATGTCTTGGTCTATTGAGATGGGAGACTTTTGAGGACTACTTTGGAGTATCAAAGCCATGTCGGTGTGTCAGATATTGATATCAAAGCCATCGAGTACCTTAAATAAATCCATTAGGCATAGTTTTGAGGACTACTTTGGAGAACTTGGACCTTTAGATAGATCCCTATATATGAAGGATGTGGCTATGACAGTAGGGCCACTGAAGTACTTGAACCATATATGAGAGTTTGGAGAGATAACTCGAGATGGACCATTTCCACGTGATAGCAGTGGATGAAGATGAGTAGTGAGGTGACTCTACTGTCCCATGGAGACTTCACCGCCTCCCCCTCTTCTACTAGTGCATGTTAGTCCCAATAGTATTGTTGGTCACTCTTCAACATATAGAGTCATGAACACATTGAGAATAGAAAAATTACATTTGACCACAAATTTAGGCGGTTGACTGGATTTTACTCAATCTGCCCAGGCCAAATCAGTTATTGCTATTGAGAACCAAATAGTGCTTATGGGAATAGCTACTCTAGATTCCAGGAGACTAGTGTGGGCTCAACATTATCTTTCCATCGTATGTGTCACTACTATGATCCAGACCCCTCCGGAACAGACACTCATGGTTAGATAACTTGAGCCGAGTTGATAGCAGCTACCTCTGGGGAGATAGGCATATCAAGATAAACATGTTAGAGACAGTAATAGGTTCACAACATACATGATCAGGATTAGCCTTCAGCACGTGGATAGCACAACCGCCGTCTGAGTAGCACAACCGCTGTCCAACTTGTACAACCATTGTCCGAGTTGCACAACCGCCGTTCGAGTAGAACAACCATTGTCTGTGATGCACAACCACCGTCCGAGTTGCCCAACCATTGATCGTGATGCACTACCACCGACCGAATAACACTACCACTATTCGCATTGCCCTACCACCGACTGAGTGAGTAGTTGTAGTGAAAGCAAAGTCCAAGTAGTTACCTCATCCTATAGAAGGATAACTACTTGTGGATGTTCTTAGCTTTACACAGAGACTGCATGTCACAACATTGAGAGCAGAGTTGGGTCAGAGATTCAAGACAAGATATAGCAACATTAACATCATCCGAGCGGAGGAAAGTTAGGTGCACTAGAATTATTTGGATGTGATGGTACATGATTGACTTCACCAGCCATCTTGCATACTATCATCTTGACCTGACATCCTAGGGTCAGATGTGTATTGCAAGATAGTGTTAGTGATAGTGTTAGTGAGTCTTTTATGGATGAATATGGATAGAGTCCAAGAACAAGGCTGTGTGACCTCCAGATGGGATGATCAAAGTATTTAGATTGTTCACTAAGCATGACAGCAAATGTATGAGTTTTAGCCAAGGTATATATATCAGATGATTAGCAGATGGTCAGATATGTACTGTGACCTCAGCCAGCAAGAGTTGTTCGATTCGTATTAGAATTTTAGCTTAGATGATCGGCCTAGTGAGGGAGTGTCCATTAGGGAGACTGTGTTTTCCTTATGTTTCGTTAGCACGATTAGGTTCTTACCTTGAGACATAGGATTTAGCCTTTGCCCTGAGTATAAGAGGTACCTTCTTGGTACTATTTTGGACTTACAGTGCAGGTAGATGATAGCAGACCAGTCTGGAGGAGACAACTCCACCCAAGCTTGGGAACGACGCAGAGAGGGTCTTCGGTCAGACCAGACCACGTTGACCAAATAGAGGGATACCAGTGTATGCTCATCTTAACTGACAGCTTTGCTTGAGAATTTACCACAACGGTAGTAGTCATGTGAGTCAAGATTAGTGCTACAAATCAGTACAAGACGGCAAGTCACACACCACTAAAAAGTAGATGAGACACGTGTCAAACCTCTCTATGAGTCTGCGTAAACTCGAGGGGAGATAGTGGTTCTTTGGGTTATTTGAATCCCATCCATTTAGAATGTAACTAGTACGGTATCGAGAAACACATGCCTACTACTAGTTGATTAAACTAGAGCCACTTAGGAGTTGTCTTTTAGACTCATTGTTGATTGGCTGTTCCATAGGCTAGCCACCTATGGCGGAGTCCAATCATGATGATCTTGGAGGCATGTCCTTGGACCTACCCATATTTGTGAGTCACCCAGTATCCTATACAGAGTTTCATTGTCCATTGTGACTCAGACAGACATCCTTACATCTACACAAATAGAGACATGATGTCAGATTATGTGAGGATGAGATACCTCCCAATTAGAGTCTTAGAGCAGTATGACAAGTTTTCCATGGAGATTCAGTCTCTTTTCATGTGACCAGAGATTTCAAATAGAGTCGAGTCTCTACCCGAGTATTTTCACACTCACCCTTCCAGGTATATCTATCCTACCATCAGTTTACCATATTGTTGAGATTAGCAGGCATTGACCAGCGCACATGCCACAAACCAGATGTAAACTCCACAGTTCCATGCAAAGTATGTTTCATACTCCTTGAGACACACTATACATATTCAGGTGTTCTTGCCTTCATTCCATCACAAAGTGCCCTCTTCAACATCAGTTAGTAGTTATGTAGATAGTTGTGAGAGCCATAGTACGTAGAAGAGTCATAGCAGTTGTCATTGTTCCATTATGGAATAGAGTGAGATATTTGACTCGGGACAGATTTAGCTAAGACCTAGTGAGTAGTCTAGTTCCTCTTATAGGGACTGTAAAACCCACGATTTGAGTCAGGGTTTTATATTCAGAACCGGTCGGTTCGACCATTATTTTTGAGTTGAGCCAGTTTCAGAACACGTGTACTAAGCCGACGCCAATCGCGTGTATGAGCAATGACGGGCATGCGTACCCAAGTATATGATGATAACGTCATGAACACAGCAGAACAAAATGAGTTATCAAAATATATGAGAGTATGCTAGTTATGTTTTTTATTTTTATATATAGTGGATCGTAGAATTAGTTTTAGGCCGTTTACTGCGTTAGGATGCGTTACGGGCAGTTAGGGTGGGTTGATAGTTCTAGAGCATACCATTACGATGTTTTGGTGTTTGTTTGATTTTATGGGATTTTTCCTGATTTTTATGATTTTTTTTAAGATTTAATACAACTTAGTTATTATACTTGACTCGAGCCGGACACGAGTCAAGTCTTATTTACGAAATTGCCACCCAGTTATTTTTCTCCCCTCCCGACATCTTCTTCCCAAAAACCCTTCCCGACGCCTCCCCCATGCGTGCCACCGTTGTCATCGCTGACGCGACCCAGCCGCCGATCGTCTCCGCCTAGCCCTGCCACGACGTCTCCGTGCCGCCCCGACCAGGCCCGGCCACCATCTGGCCGCTGCGATTCGAGGAAGCCGCGCCTTTGTGCCACGCTTCTATCACTAGTCGTGCCGCCGGCGGCCGTTGTCGCCGCGATCAAGTGGTCGCCTCAACGTCTTCGACCAACCAAGACCCTCCCCGACCGGAGTGGAGCCATCGCCACCCAGGCCGGTCGGATCTAGTCACCCATCACCGCCGCCCTTGTTTTAGGCATTTCCTGGTAAGCTGCCACCTCCATTGGCAATGACGACATCGGGCTCGCCGAGCCAATTCCAATGGTACCCAATATGACCACTTTCCGGCCAGTAGACGCCGCCGCGACTGTCACTGAAAAAATGCCGGAAGTTGCCGAAAAACTACTAAAACCTACCAGAAAACTACTAGAAAATCAGATTCGCTAGAATTCGCCGGATTTTCCAAGGAGTTCATCCAGTTGAACCTGATCGAACTTCGGACGCCGATGAGCGCCAAATTCGAGCTCCGAGATGTGCGACAAAACCCTATCCGTCACCGATTGCCGATGATGTGAGGTATAATTACCTCCGATTTAATTATTTAAACTTGATGATGATTGTTAGCATAGCATGCTAGAATTGAGTAGTTGTCATGATGAATGCCAGACTATGAATGAAGTAAAGATGTGCATGATGTGATTAACAGATAATGAAGGTTAAGTGATCTAATGAGGTAGATCAAGTCTCAGCATGATAAGTGATCACGACATAACTTTGAAAAACACAATAAAATTAGTATGAATAGGATGAGTTAGAATTATTATATTTATGATTATTTAACTTTTGTTGGATGATGATGATTGAATTGTGTGTGATGTTCATTGTGTTTGATGCATCATTTAGTTAGCGAGCGCTAATATTTAATTTTGATGTGTAGGTACGGAGTAGGAGCTCGCCGCCTAGATACGATGACACGCTAGGAGCTTCTACCAAGTCCGTTTAGGACTCGTCTTTGTTTTATGCTCTTTTCTATTGTATGTTTATTTTATTATTTGTAGGACGGGATATGTGGCGTTTTATTGGATCCCACTTAACTCGGGCCATTTAACCGAACAGCTTTTCGGATTAATAACCCCTCGAGGATGAGATCCCTTGAGGATGATTTCGAAAACAAGATACACCACAAGTTGCCTTCGGGCCTATTATATAAATCCCTTCCTACGCCTATATATATAATTTTATAGAGTTTTCAGTGAGACGAGAGATGGAGAAACCGACTATACGTGCCATGAGTGGATGTCATAACAGTCAAAGCAGGCTCTGGATTTGTGCAGCGGACTGTTCCATTTCTGAGGGATCCTGACAACTCCGCGTTTGAGTTCCTCACACCCGGAGAATGCAGAAATTTATGGGTACTGTTTAGTACAGTGCATGTCTAGACTTGTGGTTCAAAGGGTACTAAAGGCAACTGCCTAAGAATACTCGGCCTTCGTACACAAGGCGAGGAAACATATGGAGGTAAGGAGAGGGCTTAGGATTTGAGACCAGAAAATGAAGTAAGAAATGCCGAGAGCGGCATCAACAGCAACAAATCAGTCAGTTCAAGATGCTATCGGGTCTGCAGCCCAGTGGCTCCTCAATAGGTGCCCTTTAGAGTGTTCACGAGGAGTATATAATGTTCTCTTTCATATGAGAGTTTGCTCTCATAGCCAGCTTGTTATAGTTATTTTATTTTCCGGACTAGTAACACTTGTTACTAACATGTTTTTATATTATATGTAGGTAATAATCAACAGTTGGAGGAGCCAGCTTGGACGAAGGAGCAATGATGTCATATGCACGCATGTTAGTCGATAGAGTAATTAATGTTTTTGGTATGATGTTATTATCTTGAGAATGACGTGAAATGCTCAGACATGATATGATGTGATTAAATGCTTAAGATATGATGATAGGACATAATTAAGTGCTAAGAGATGATGTGAACACGAATAGATTGCACAATGGAAGCGTGGTGGGTTGAAACGCAAGTTTCAAAATGAGTAACAATATGTTAGATTTTGTATTTTGTATGAATGAAATTATTTGATATATGGTTACATATATATTTGCATATGTATATTTGAGAGGGTGGTCCCTAATTACATTTTTAGGGGAAACTCTGTCCGTTATATTTTAAAATTTTTATTAATTTTTATGGGGATTGTCTTGGTGTGTACTTTGATTTGCATGTCATTCATGTAGTACCATGTTAGGGTTTGTACATTCATCAATGCATGGAGAGTTGTATCTTCATCTTAAGACACTGAGATTGGATCCGCATGAGTTAGGTTCGGGTTAGCCGACCTAATCGGGGCCTGTAACATGCCGGTTTGGTTACGAGTGTGAACCATATTTAGGGTGTTACAGGGACACCTGAGTGTTTGACTTAGACTAGCGACAGTGAACCATATAGCCCATTAGCATATACCCTTATTTAGTACTAGATTCCACCATATGCTAGCAGAATCCGCAAGACACCCTTGTATAGCCACATGACCTGGAGTGGAGTGCCATGAGGGTACACGTAGTTTACCTATCGCAATGATGAGGATCAGGGTGACATGGGTATACGTTAGCTTGCATACCTCGCACCGAGATAGTTTTTCCTATTGTAGTTCTGATTAGTACCTTCTAGTACTTTAGAGTACCTGCTTGACCAACCAGTAGGCCCTTAGGGGTGACCTAGGTTCTTCCTACCGAGTTCATTGCATTTATGTCCCCATAGTTTGCAGTGACCCTAGGAGCTAGTCTAGTCAGATTATTCCAGCATGTATGACATGTTTCACCAGATGATTCAATCATGTGTAGTCTGTCCAGCTAGATTATTAAAGAGCTAGCGAGCTTTGTCAGTGTTCAGAGTTCTAGCATCATATTGGTCTGTTTGGGCCATGTGCAACTAGCTTTCAAGGGAGAGCTACCAGATTACCAACAAGATGACACCTTCAGTTGAGTCTTCTAACCGTATTTGATGAGAGAAATTCCGAGAGCATGAAATTTTTATAAGAAGGAGAGGTTGTAAAACCCTAACTTTGGGTAATGGTTTTACCCACTTGTAGTTGCCCGATTTAGGCTAGTCTCAAGTCGGTTCGAGCAAGCTCGAGCGAGAACAATTTTAAGAATATAAGTATGAGACCCTGATGGCCATATAAGCATGTTATGGAGGCTGAGTATTCCCTACATGCCTATGATAGTTATAATTATTATACTATAGAGAATGAGTTATTAGTGTATGCACGAGGAATACATATGATTTTATGAGTTAGCAAGGATTTTAGGCCTAGATCTAGGCCCTTGTAGCATTTAGTATCCGTTTGGGATTTTCAGGGTATCTCATTGCATATATCATAGGAATTTCAGACCATTGGATTGTGCCTTGTGGGCCCACCTCGATTGTGCTTAGGGTTTCAAGGCCCATTTACCCATTTTGCCTCAATTCCCGCCTATAAAATCAATTTTAGGACTCAAGTCAATTTCAACTTTGAACGGTCACGATTTGAGCTTTCCGTACATATACCCATAGGTGGGTCTCCCTACACCACGAGTTGTTGGACATTCAAATTGTGCCCTGTGGCAAGATATGAACCGTCCACGTCAACCCTAGTTTTCTCCCATTTATATTTCAAACACTTTAATTGATTTTTAGATTTACACCATTCAGAGACGCCACCACTTCAGCTCACCAATTTTCGCCATCGCCCCCGCCATCGGATCAATACGGCCATGACATGCTTGTGACCGACTATCAATCTATACCCAGGATCACCACCGGCACCGCCACAGTTGCTGTCGGTGACAACATTTTTGCTGTTAGTTTTCACCGCCGCCACCACCCGTTTGGGCCGTTTTTCGGCTCCAGAGAGTGTCCCCCGGCAAAGCTGACCACCACGACAGCTTCCCTTGTTCGAGATCTATGGTTTGGGACCGACACCGACCTCCACCATGGCCACGATCACCACCGGCTATGCACATTTGCACAACGACTTTTTTGGTTGTTTCTGTCAGTTTTCAATTAGCCAGTGGCCTAACACTGCCCACCGTTAGCCCAGATTGGTTCATCTCGTCGAGGCTGACATTTTGAGATGTTTCCTTTCAGCAAGGCCATTTTGCTCATGCATCCTAGGGCAAGATGAATGATGAATAATACCCTTTATAGAAAAGAGATCTTTTAAGGTGTGACTAACAAATTCACCATCGGCATCACTTTAGATGTATTTAATTTTGGAGCGACACAAATTTTCCACCATATTAATAAACACAAGAGAGATATTAATAACATTAAATTTTCAACACAATTAATAATACCAGAAAAATCTTCTAAAGTCATCAACTAAGATCAAGTAAAAATGAAAACCATCTAAAGATGATGTAGGTGTTGGTCCCCAAGCATCACAATGCACAATATTTAAAAGAGTAGTTGATTGAGACTCCTTTGAAGAGAAGGGCAGAAAATGACTCTTGCCTAATTGACAACTACAGCAAGGTGAGGTTGGTAATGGTGGAGAGCCCAAGATTGGCCGTAGTTGGTGTAGAACCTTGAGAGAAGGATGACCAAGATGCGAGTGCCAAATATCAGCTAACACTTTATTTGCTGCAAAACTAACTTTATTGAATGATGTTGGCCGTGGATAAAGATCCCCATCAATCTTTCCTTGGTGGATTAACTTCCTTGTCTTGCTTTCCTTGATGGCATAACCAGAAGAAGTGAATACAAAATAGCAATGATTAGCACAAGTAATTTGAGCAACTGATAAAAGACGCTTGCTTAATTGTGGAACATGTAAGGCTTTGCATGATAAATGAGATCACTAGATAAGGATAAAGAAATATAACCATTATAAGATATGGGGAGACCAGCAACATTACCAACCATAATATGATCCGTTCCAGTATAATGGGTCTTACCGGAGACATCGTCAACCAAGGGTGTCATAGTGTGTGTTGCACCGGTGTCAAGATACCAATTTGGATCAAAGGGATTGGATATACTCATAGCATTAAGAGCTTTAGCAGAATTCACCACATCATCAGGAGCCCAGCAGGTGTTAGCCTTATGATAAGGATGACCACACCGATAGCAGATGACATGGACAAAAGAAGGGGGTTGCTGGGAGGAACGCCCACATCCGCGGCTAGCAAATATGTGACCACGATTACTGCCACGAGAAGAACGACCACTAGAGGTGCGGCCGCCAAAGGTCTAGGAGGATACCTGTCCAGAAATAGGAGCATTAAGAGGGCTAAAGGCAGGCAAGGGAACAACGGAGAAGGCCGCAACAAGTGTTGTGGGAGATGAGGCCGAGAGGTACAATTCATAATCAAGAAGGAGACTGTAGGCTTCATCAAAGGTAGAAGGCTTGAGCTTGGAATTGATTGCAGCAATGATGGGATCAAACTCCAATCCCACTCCTCGTAACACACAAAGCAAAAGATCTTCATCATCAACAAGTTTCCTGGCACTAGCCAATGCTAAAACAATGGACTTGGCATGATCAATAAAATTGGGAATGGAGGTAGTACCCTTTCGAAGGCTCTGAAGTTCAGACTTTAACTGCTATATACGGGTTCTAGACAGTAGGCCATAAGAGGTCTCAAGAACAGTCCAAGCAGCTTGAGAAGTTGGTTTGTCAACCACTTGAGAAAGAATTTGTGGAGAGAGTCAGCCCAGCAACCAACCAAGGACCATTTGATCAAGGTGTGCCCATTTACGACATCTTCAACAGGATGTGTGGGCTTTGGGAAGGTACCGTCGAGCAATCCCACAAGACGATGAGTGCTCAGGATAGGGAGGACTTGGGCTTTCCAAAGAATAATATTTTCTTTGGTAAGTTTAAGAGAGATGTCTTGGGATATATATTTTACCACAGGATAATTGATAGGAGTAGAAGGAATTAAGACAGAGTGGCTGCAAATGGAGTCGGTAGGAAAGGCCATTGGATTGAGAAATGAAAGCTCCGATACCATGAAAATAAATAAACTCTCCTCAACAAGAGATTTTTTCTATTCACATATAAATAGAGTACATGTCAAGAAATTAGTTACAAGAATTATAGGAGGAAAATCTGTATAATGTAGTTACAATCTGTTAGGATAAAGACGAGGACGAGTTCTACAGAAATTAGTTAGGTGGAAAATCTATATAATATATTTACAACTTATCACGCACTAGTACTCATTCAAACCCTGAGGTAGTGCAATATACGAGGGGTACTGCGTAATACAGCACATTTCTAGAATTTGTGGCACTAATTTAACTGTTTCTTTTGCCACTTGAGTACTGTGGCGGGTGATATGGAAGATGTGAGGGCGTAAGCGTTGTATGTATGAATCTGATTATTAGCTGTGCATGCGAGCCGACACTTACTTAATTATGTTTGCTTACCGCCTAGTGTGAAGCAACCTTAAAGTTTCATAAGTTTTCATAAGTAATGGAATGCCCATTTGCTAGTTTGTATTTGTTATTTTTTGGACGAGTAACATTCGTTACTGACATTTTTCATATAATATATGTAGGTCTTGCAATCATGAGTTGACTTTGGTGGGAGGACAGATACACGCTACACACTTGAGCTCAGCGCAGTTATTTACTTTCTTACTTTTATTTACGCTTGATGTATTTTGACGTGTATTTAATGATGTCTTCCATTCTCATGACACTAAGAAGGTTATTTTGATCTATTTATCGATAGAGTCGTACTAACCAACAACTTTAAAACATGACTTGACTCGATTGCAACATTTCTGATTCTGTTCTTAAGTGGACCAAAATTAGGGTGTTAAATGGGTAGCCCGCTTAGAAGTAATCGTAATTATTTTATGCTTATATTTGTAAATAATTTATGTAATTTAAATACAAAAATAATTTACTTAATATTATTTCATATATAAAATTTATTATTATTATTATTATATATATATATATCTTTATTAAAATTGATTATTTAAAATTTTTTTGGCATTTTTACTACGTTACAAGTCAATCAAACCAACCATTTTGACCTTTTAAAACGTTTTGCTCAAGCCTATTGTGAAAGTAAATTCTGTTATTGAGATAAATCCTTTTCTCAATTTTGTAAAGATTTTCTTCAATTGGCTTGTAGTATGTTTGTTAACTTACTTTAGATCCGTCAATTTGAAAATAAGTTGGCACTCTTTTTGCAAGCCTAACTGGGATGAGTGTTATGATCATGTAACTCTTTTTTGTTGACACCTTTCATATGCTTCTATTTATTGTTGTTATTTCAATGCATTGTTTAAGTACGCGCATCTAACATGTAATGAAGTAATTTGTCTATAGAAATGTATGATATGATGAAGATCTACTCTAAAAGTAACGGGCCAAGTGGGAGCTTAAAACTGGTATATTAATTAAATTCAGAAAGTAAGGCAAAGGCACAGAGACAGAAAACAACAGCAAAAGCTAACATAAGTTATTTTAATGAAAATAGATTTGAGATGGATAACTTTAATTAGTTGATAAGTAGCACATGTTGTTATGTTAATTAAGGTACACATAATTGCAGTTGATATCCAGGAAAACAAGTTTGATTGTAATGGACTTCCGCATCTTATCACAATCTGTCTACCTAGTTGTCTCTTCAAGGTTGGTGAAGTTGTCTTATGTGGTTCAAGTGATTAAAATTGGAGGAGCATGTCAAACTGGTGGAAAAAACTTCCTTTCAACTTCTATTTCTACTAATACACGTGTGTGTCTTCTTTAATCATTAACAATAGTTGGATGTGCCCCTTATTTGTTCCTCAAGGTGTTTATTTTATGATTTGAGAACAGAGGGAAGAATCGAGGGAATAGGTAGATTTGTTCAAAAGGTGGGGAGCAAGTATAAGTCTCTAGATTTCCTTCCATGGTCAAAGACATATGCATAGATTTGTAGGTACGATCCTATATAGAAATTTTGAAAGCCGGAAGTAGTCCATTCTAGGTTAGTGGTGGTGTAATTCGATCGGCAAGCGAGCCTTGTTCAACTTCATTCAAAATATGATTTTTTATTTAGCATTCGTAGTTGATTAAGCATATTTGCTATAACTTGCATTATTTCAAAAATTTTGAATTTGAACAAAAAGTGCTGAAAAAAGTAACGTTAAATGATAAACAAATACCGTCAAAATGTTATGTTATTTTACAAAGTGTCACTGTCGCTCGCATTATTTTCCGTTTTCCGCAAGAATAAAAAAACGAGGATCCCTCTTTCCTCCCCGATGCAGTGGGCAACTTATAATATTTAGGTGGGAACTCTCAAAATCTCCTACCTCAACCTGAGGTTGAGCTTGTCTGTGATGTTGGAGCTGCGTGTATTGGCAAGGAAGGAAGTGGCTGTTTTCGGGTATTTTGTTTGGGGTTTTTTCTTTTCATGATTTCTACTTGTGAAAGATTTCTCTTTTAGCTTATCTGTGATGTTGTATGGCCTGTTTGTGAGCTCTTCTGGTTTATCTGTTGCTTGTTTACCTGGTTATGTTGGGATATTGTCCTGGCTTGTTAAATTCTTATGAAATGATTGGAAAGAATTATAGCAGAATATAGCGGACAGGGAAAATAGCTATGATTGCTTGGCTCTGTGATAAATTTCCGGTGGCGTTGTGATGTGTTGGCTCCGAGAGTTCTCTTTCTGTGATTACTGTTAAAGTACAGATGAGAATTTGAAGAGGCCATCTTGCTTTGAGCTGATGCTCCTACTAAAATTTATGCATGGTTTAGAGGGGGGTCTGTATTAAGTTGGAACTGTCAAGGATTAAATAATCCACCAACTCGACGAGCTTTATTGAATCTCGAAAGGCAGAATGGGGTGGATATTGGTTTCGTGTGTGAAACTAGAACAAATTGCATAGCGTTTCTCGACACATTGAATTTCAGCACTGTGCTTGGATTTTCATGTGGTTTTGTTTGATTAAATTCAATGGCTTGTAAATATACACGGTCGAAATAAATAATATAATAATAAATTCGAGTATTGTCCCACGTAGAGATAAATTTACTTACGTTAATAATAAAAAAATAAAACTAAGAGTAAAACAACAACAAAAAGTGATTTTTAGTTTAAGATAAAATTCGTTTTAGAGTTGAATTTTCCTTAATATAAAATTAATCTTCATCACATCTTACTCTTATCTTTTATTCTTTAAGATTGTCAATCTAATTATATGACATGGAAGCTCTCGTTCCATGTTTTTATTATTTTGCCTTAATTTCTACCTCCTGGTGATAATTAATTAATCAACAAAATAAAATACTAAGATTTGCCTTATAATCACATACGGTATTGTATATCTTCTGACTATAATAACAAACAAGTCAAAAGACTTATCGTATAATGAATTATCAATGACTAATTTAATTAATTTTTTTGAAATCTAATTAAACCTCTTAATCTAAGAAATATGTGATCAATCTACTCTTAGCATTAAGAATATGATAATTTAAATAATCCGATTAAATAAAAAAGTAAGAGGTTGAAATGAATTCAATTAAACCGTGTTAAGTTTCATTCTTCTCTATAACGAAATAAAAGACTACTCCGTAATAAAAATAAAGAACATGATAAAAAAGAAATTAACTTATATTATAAAAAATACTATAAATTATAACAATTATTCACTAAACTCCTAAGCCAAATGACTACCCTTTTATATAGAAGATGAGCTGAACATACGATACATGAATACAAAGAAGGTGCTCACAAATTAATGTATTTTAATTAATTACGATGCCTATTCAAATTTCCAACTCCTTGACATACTCAAATATAGCCAAAGCAATGTATATTTATCCTCATCGAATTTTGTAAGCTCCTTATAATAACCATTGGGTGACCATGACCTTTCAATTTTAAAGTTTAACCGAGGTTCGATCCCCAACAACGACGCCAAAAACTTGCTTATGACATATAAATATACACGGTCGAAACAAGTAATATAACAATAAATTCGAGTATCGTCCCATATAGAGATAAATTTACTTACGTTAATAGTAAAAAAATAAAACTAAGAGTAAAACAACAACAAAAAGTGATTTTTAGTTTAAGATAAAATTCATTCTAGAGTTGAATTTCCCTTAACATAAAATTAATCTTCATCACATCTTACTCTTATCTTCTATTCTCTTGGATTGTCAACCTAGGATAATTATATGACATGACAGCTCCTGCTCCTTCATATTTATATTATTTTGCCTCAATTTTTACCTCCCGGTGATAATTGATTAATCAACAAAATAACGCATTAAGATTTGTCTTATATCGTATACGGTGTTGTACATCTTCTGACCACCACAACAAACAAGTAAAAAAACTCGTCGTATGATGAATTATCAATGACTAATTTAATTAATTTCTCCCGAAATCTAATTAAACTTCGTGATCTAAAAAATAAGTGATCAATATACTCTTAGCATTAAGAACATGATAATTCAAACAATTTAATTGAATAAAAATGTAAGAGGTTGAAATGAATTCAATTAAACCATATTAAGTTTCATTCTTCATAATAACATGATAAAAAAGAAATAAACTTATATTATAAAAAGTACTATAAATTATAACAACTAGAACTACTTAATTCACTAAATTTCCGAGCCAAGAGTTGAAATATCCTAAACAACAAATAACCACCCATTTATATAGAAGATGAGATGGACATAAGATATAAGAATTAAAGGAAGATGCTCACAAATTAATGTATTCTAATTAATTATAATGTCCATTCAAATTTTTAACGTCTCGACATACTCAAATGCAGCCAAAGCAATGTATATCCATCCTTATCGAACTTTGTGAACTCCTTGTACTAACCATTGGGTGACCATAACTTTTCAATTCCAAAGCTTAATTTATTTTATCTTTTCATGCATTAAAAGTTCAAAATTAAGCATATTTCTTAAAATATTAATTAACTAGAATAAAATGAGAAATATCACCTAATTAATAATATTTATACCTGAAAAGTACAAAATTATATTAAAAACATGGGTAAATATTGTATACTTTAAACACTTGTTTGTTGTTATGATGGAATAATAATGTCTCACTTGATATCTTGTACGTGTCTGAATCATGTATGATATCAAAAGTGGAGAACTTGGAGTCTGGGGACAGTTTTAACCTCTTTTGCTGCTATTGGTTCAAGAAGAAATGGCACAGGTTGCAAGATATTGAGCACTTGAACCAGCTTATTTATCAATTCCCTGGGAAATGTTTGGTTGTGGGGAATTTGAATCTTGTCTTGGTGCAAGATAAAAAATCTGGGGGTAGTTGGTCATCTAACATTCAAACTTCTTTGCTGGACAGTTGGTCTAACTAGGGGTTACTTGATTTGCAATTTAACGGCTATCCGTTAACTTGGTCTAATCTCCAAGAAGGGTATGATAGAATTCAAGAACGACTTGATCAGTTTGTTGCCCATCCCTCATGGGTGCAGGAGTACCCTGATGCGTATGCATTGCATCTCCCACCAACCGCGTCAGATCACCTACCAATTTTGCTCCACACTAAAGTTGAAGGAAAATCGTTTCCTAAGCCATTCAGGTTTAAAACTTTTTGGACTGGTGATAAGGCTTTTAAATATGTTGTTTCTCAAGCATGAAATCAAGAAGTGGTTGGTTCTCCTTTCTTTCGTGAACAAGAAGGTTGAATCAAGTCACGATTGCACTAAAAGATTGGCGTCGAAAGTACTATAATTTTGGTGAGGAATTGAAGAAAATAAATGACAAAATGATGAATGAATGGACAGGCAATCCTAAGTCTTGCTTAGCTAGGGACTCGTCAAGATTTTGACAGTTTCATACATTTGCAAGAGGCTGTTTAGAAACAGAAAGCTTGTGATGATGTCATTTATTTTGGAGACAGAAATACGCAGTATTCTATTCAAAAAGCCAACAGGAGAAGGAAATGATGCAAAATCTCTGCTTCAACCTCGTGTATAGGACAACGTGTAGTAGGCTCAAAGTGTATTGCAAATTTATTTGCTTGTGATTGGGGAAACATAATAAATACGCACAGGTTTGACCATAATTTATGTTTTCCTCATTTAATGGTATTTCCTAAATGTATAGCAGTTGAAGATAATGCCAGTTGACTGCTCCACAAAGTATGGAAGAGGTAGAGATGGTGGTTAAATCGTTCGAGAACTGGAAAGCTCCCAGATCATATGGATTCACAGCTGAATTTTATAAGTCTTCCTGGTCTGTGATTAAATTTGATATTCTTGAGGCAGTCAGGGACTTCTTTTTAACACATCATTTTGCTAATCAGATAAATCATACAATTGCAAAGAAAGCAGGGCACTGTCTACGTCTGATTTTAGACCTGTTAGTCTTTTTACGGTGTTTTACAAGATCATATCTAAATTTTGGCAAATAGACTGAAAGGTGTGTTGTCTAAGTGTATCTCAGGCAATCAAAATGCATTCATCCCTGATAGGCATATTGGTGATAACATTCTCCTTGCTTATAAATTGCTTGAAAATAGTTATATCTTCAAAGAGTAGGACACGCTGGTGTGCCATCAAAACCGATATGTCCTAAGCTTATGATAGAATGAGATGAAATTACTTATACAATGTTTATACAAAGGTCAAAGAGGCATGGGATTTTCAGAATCTTGGTGTGACCTTATTCAGAATTGCGTCTCATCTGTTTCTTTCTCAATCATGATAAATGGGATGGTTTGTGAGAATTTTACTGCATCAAATAGACTCAGATAAGGTGACCTTATCTCCATATCTCTTTATATTGGGACTATAAGGATTGTCATGAATGTTAATGTCGTCAGAATTGAGGGGCTAGTTATCAGGTGTGCCTATTGTTCCTTTAACTTCATCTGTGTCAAACTTATGTTTTGCCGATCACTTGCTCATATTTTGTAAAGCAAATATTGACGAGATAACTATCATCACATCAATATTAGCTGACTTTCAGCAGGTTCAGGACAGATGGTAAATTATGGCAAATCAGCTTGCTTCCTCACTTCAACTCTTCATTATAAAGGCAAAAAGATAATCTTGTGAATGTTACATATGAAGGCTCTATCAACGGGTAATTCTTATTTGGGTATTCCCCTATGGTTTGGTCGTATGAAAACATCCTTCTTTTCATCCCTTGTTGAGTGTGTGCTGAATAGAATTTTGGGTTGGGAAGCTATGCTTCTTTCCAGATCTGGTTGTACATGTTTGTAAAGACTGTATCGAATGTGATTGCAAATTACACTATGAAATGCTTCAGGATCCCTAAATCTGTTCTTTGTAGTATTGATCGCCTACAGAGCAGATTTTGGTGGGGGCATAGTTATCTGCTAAAAGAGGTATATGTCGGAAAAAATGGACTGATATTTGTGCTCCTACTGAGGAGGGTGGTTTGGGCATCAGACCTTAGCAAACATGAATGATGCTTTTTAACCTGGCTTGGAGACTTGTTTCAAAACCTACTTCTTTACTTTCCACTATTTTTGCAGCATAAGTACAATAATGGAAGAGGTTGGTGGCATGATGATGTCATGGCTAGCCCCACTTGTGCTAGTGAGACCGAGGCTTGGAGAGGAACCAAGATTGGGATTATGAAATTTAAAAGGTAAAGTGGCTTGGGTTGTGTGGGTAACGGGATTTGTATTTCTATGGGTCTGGATGCATGTGTGGCTGCTAATAATTATTGTGAGGAAGTTTCAGGCCTTATTTCTGCTAAGGTTTCAATGCTTACTCTTGAAAACGGAAGGGGTTGGAATTAGATTGTGTGAGAACTCTTTCCTCATTGCCAAAGTATCTGCCAATTACCACCTCCAAATTCTCTTATTTCTGATAGATGCTTTTGGATTGAGGCCTCAAATGAAAATTTTACTATAAAAATTACTTTTAGAAGGCTGTCCAAAATAGATCTTGTAGAACTCAAAATAACGTATGGAGTCATTGGTGGAAAGAAAATATTCAATGTTTGGGGGAGATTTGCTAATGATATGCCACCCACAACTAATTTGCTAACGCAGAGGCATGTCGAGGTAGATCCTCTATCCTATGTGTTAATGGTGTTGAATTAGGGTTACACATTTTAACTTGCCCTATTGCTTCAGCAATTTGGTTGGTGTTGCTTGGTGTGCCGGTTCATAATGCTCGTAGCAACTATCATATGATGCGAGAAGTTTACAAATAAGCATACACATCAAGATTTTCTCGTGTGTATTGCTCATTTTAGACTCGATTTGGGTCGTGAAACAAAATAAAATTTGAGGGGGAATCTCTAGCTCGAGACCAACTCATCTTTAGGATTAAAGACCGGATTCAGTATTATGTTGGAATAGTGACAAACCAAAGCAGGATTTATGTTGGAGAGATCGATAAGAATAAAGCTTTAATTGGAGAAATGGTGCATCAACAAAATACTCCTAATACAATATCTCAATTCTGTTGCTTTGTCAACGGAAGTTAAAAAGAAGAAGATCAATCTAGCGCCTGGGCTTGTGTTTTTCTTACTCTTTTGGAGTTCTTATGGACGCACATTTTGCAAGCAGGCAGAGTGGTTCGCCTGAGGAGATTGAACTAATGCGGTGGCCTTTGCAATAATTAGGTGGTGGACTTTGTCGTTGTGAAGATTTTGTAACCATCTCTTCGCAAGCTATGAGAGATCGGCTTTTAGGCTTGTACGTATAAAGAACAATATCCGTATTAGGTGGTGTGATCGTTCAAGTAATAACCTTGCACATCAAATAGCAAATTATGTAAGACAACATGGTATGAGAAGATGCACGCCTCTGTTTTGTAAATCATATGAGTTATTATAAATGATATATGGCTTGCTACTCCTTTCTGTCAATTTTTGTATATTTCTTATCGTTTGAAAAATAAAAAATAAAAAAGTTTACAAAAGGTATAATATTACGGGGAGTAGGGAGTGTAGGAGGCCCGATTTGTTAAATGAACCAAGCCCGGCACATCCACGCCCGCACGCTGCGCATCGGCACCGACGCCGCTGCAGCCGACGCAGCCCGACTCCTCTCACGCCGTTCCCCCGCCGCCCTCGCCTACGCCCGCGCCCTACTCGTTCTCCACCCATCCCCGCCGTGCTCCCTTTACCACCACCTTCTCTCCGCCTACGCGTCGCTCGGCCGCGCCTCGCAATGCTTCCCCTCCTCTCCCTCATGCGTGCCCGAGCCCTCCCTCTCACCACCCGCACCTTTACCTCCCTCTTCTCCGCGGCTGCAGCCGTCGCATCCTCCTCCCCCGCGCTCGGCAAGCAGCTGCACGCGCACTTTCACAAGCAGCTCTTCCCATTCGACTCATTCGCGCACACCTCTTTGCTGGGCATGTACGCGAGATGCGGAATGTTGACCGACGCACGACGGGTGTTTGCTGAAATGCCTGCGAGGGACGCGCCGGCTTGGAACTCGATGGTGGCGGGTTATGCGAGTTGTGGCGAGCTGGAAGAGGCGAGGAGGCTGTTCGAGGCGATGCCGAGGCGGAATGTGGTGTCCTGGACGTCGATGGTTTCTGGTTACTCGCATAATGGGAGGTGGGAGCAGGCGCTGGGGATGTTTTTGAGGATGGAGGCGGAGAGGGAGGCGAGGCCAAACGCGGTCACGCTTGCTAGCGTGCTTCCGGCCTGTGCCAAGCTCGGGGCGTTGGAGGTTGGGGAGAGGATCTGCAGCTTTGCCAGGGACAATGGTTTGGTGAAGAATGTGTTTGTGGGCAATGCTTTGATTGATATGTATGGGAAATGTGGGAGGATTGATCAGGCGAGGGAGGTGTTTGATGGTCTTGGGAGGAATAGGAACTCGTGTTCTTGGAACTCCTTGATCATGGGCCTAGCTGTCCACGGGAAGTGGAAGGAAAGCTTGGAGCTTTTCAATGAGATGCTGGTAAAAATTTGCTGCTTTAGATCATAACAGTTAGCAGAACAAATTGGCCAGTTTTAATCAACGACAATTACGTCTATTTATTAATGTTTCATTGATATTCAAATGAATCATGTGATTTTGTCTTTTGAATGGCAGGTTGGAGGAAATGCGCCGGATGGTATTACAATCACTGGTGTCCTTCTGGCGTGCACTCATGGAGGCCTTGTAGAAGTAGCTCAGCAAATATTTGACAGCATGGAGAGACGTTTCTCACTGTCTCACAAGTTACAGCACTATGGCTGCATGGTTGATCTCCTAGGCCGAGCTGGACTGCTGGACAGAGCATACAGTCTCATAGGAAGCATGCCCATGGAGCCGGATTCGGTTGTCTGGGGAGCTTTACTTGGAGCTTGCAGCTTCCATGGGAACGTTGAGTTTGCTGAGATCGCAGCAAAGAATCTGTTTGAACTTGAGCCTTGCAATACAGGCAACTATGTTATTCTATCCAATATTTATGCCTCCGCCGGCAGGTGGGATGGTGTTGCAAAAATGTGGAAGTTGATAAAGGGGAGGAACATGAGAAAGGTGGCAGGATACAGTTTTATTGAAATAGGGGGTCGTGTTTATAAGTTTTTCTCTGAAGATCGATCACACCCTTGGGCTGAGAAAATTTACCGTATGTTGGATGATATTGTGCCGATCATGAGACTCATCGACCATGTGCCATACTTAGACCTCGAGCCTTAGCCATTGCGATTAACATAAACCGTTTGTGAAATCTGAAAGTTTTTCGGAACAAGTTTGGTGGGCAATTTATGAGTGATTATTCGTGGCGTAATCTTACTTATCCTTGTTTGCTATTGTTGCTTGCACATTTGTAATTGTGCAAGTTTCCAAGGATCTTACTGTAATTTACACATTGAAGAATTAAATAAAACATGCTAGAATTATATACCCAAGCCAAGCGCTAAAACCTTTTCTTCCACAAAAGAAGACTCATGTCTCTCCGACACGAACACGTCTTCCCTAATATGGACTCTATTTCAAATAGGAGATGTAAAGAATTAATAATTAGGGTTTATTTAGGTTTACTTCTAAAATAAAAGAAATCTAAGAATTAGGCATTTATTTAGGTGTATAATAAAAATAATATCCAACATCTCTCACCCTCACAATGTGAGGAATTTTGTGTCAACTCATTGGTGCATCCAAAATTTTCCCATTTGTGTATGAAGTGCATGATGGTACTTAATTGGCTTGATCATACGGAAAATGGATCATACAACCTACAAGAAAATCGACACAATAGACCTATTACTATGCGCTTGTGGATAACTTACGAGCTTTCACGTACTCGCTGTCTTCTAGACTGTTAGTGAAGCATTGACATCCCTCGTTCATAAAAAATTACTTCACTCCAATTATTCACAATATACAACCCATCATTAACGTAATAATAGTCATTACCTGGATATGGTAAAATATTCTTTATTTCACACTCAAACTCATTTAATGACTACAATGATGATTTTTCTCAAAGAAGGCCTTTGTAAGTGATCACTCATGGTTAAAAGTAGAAAGATAAAAAAGTTATGACTTTCTCATCTTAAATATAGTTGAAAGTATAAGGGTATAAGAAAATAAATATTATTTTGAGAATGTCATTAAGTAGGGAAACATGGATCATTCTATCCTCATTGTTGTACAAGCACTTGCAGTATGAATTAGATGCTATGGTAGATTCTATATTAAAAAGGAATAAGCCTCATAAAGAGCGTATATCTATAATCAACATCATATAGATTTTATTCCAATCACTACTCAATAGTAACTGGCTTGAGATACTCAGCATAGGTACATTAATATTGTATCTATTTAAAGTTTCACATAAGACTATTTATGGGATATATGGTTGTGGATATCATACCATATGAAAACATTTTCATCTTGATCTATATCAAAAACACGCACATGACATAAAATACTAATATTTTATCTCTCATTACTCTTTAGCAATAAAGGTGAATACTCGGTGAGAGAGTTATTTTGTGAGATCCCTCAGCTTAATCCCACATCTAATACCTACTCGGATAAGATCCTATTTATAAGTGGGAATGGACTCTAAATCTTGAACTTGGTTAACCACGCTTGAAGAAATGACTTAGGCCATTATATTGCACTTTGAGCTGGGTCATTATGAATGGTATCAGAGTAACCTGGTTCTGTGTTAGATGGTAGGCTGGACTAGGGATGTTGGCTAAGGATGCAGGTCACGAGCTAGAGAAAGATAAAGATGTGTGTTGAGGCTAGCAAAGGGCCAAGTTTAGGAATTTCAGGGACAAAATTATCTAAAGTGGGTGGATTGTGAGATCCCTCAACTTAGTCCCACAAGTAATACTTACTGGGATAAGATCCTATTTATAAGTGGGAATAGATTATAGATCTTTAACTTGGTTAACCACTTTTAAAGAAAGGACTCATGCCCTTTATGCTGACACTTTAGGCTGGGTTGTTACAAATAATATTAGAGCAACCTAGTTCCGTGTTAGATGGTGGGATGGACTAGGGACATTAGCTAAGGTTGTCGGTCACGGGCCAGAGAAGGATGTGTGCTGAGGCTAGCAATGGCCGGAGTATAGGAATTTCGGGGACAAAGTTTTCTAAGGTGGGTGGATTATGATATCCCTCAACTTAGTCCTATATCTTATACCTACTGGAATAAGATCCTTTTATAATTGAGAATGGACTATAGATCTTTAATTTGGTTAACCACGGTTGAAGAAATGACTTATCCCATTATGTTGCACTTTTGGCTAGGTCGTTACAAACTGAAATGACCCACTTGTTCCAAACCACGAGCCAAATGTTACTATACAAAACCAAGTGTCTCATAAATTAATTTTCTATTTATTTTTAAGATTTTAAATAAAATCATTACATAAAATTTAATATAATAAATCCTCATAATAATCTAAGCCCCATGAACAGAACCGAAATCCCACTGTCATGCAAACAACATATAATTTAATATAATAAATGCTCGGAATAATCTAAGCCCCATGAATAGAACCGAAATCCCACTATCATGCAAACAATCTAGAAGTACAATAATAGATAAGAAAAATCAAAACAATCTAGAAGCATAATAACAAATAAGAAAAATCAAAAGTCTAATCACAAAATCCTCTACCTGTCCCGACTTTACACATCCTTCCATGCTCACACCTGCAGAGACAGTTTCGCATAATGATAAAAATACTAAGTCATATAATTACAAGAAACAACTTAATATATTCTATAATATCTGAATTTAAATCTTTTAATGATTATGAGCCTATGCCTAGCTCTTATTAAGCTCGGAGGGTGGCCGCTCGTGGTCCACGACCTATAGTTACTGATATTTGCCATTGACTCACCCTCTCGGTATCACAAATGCATAATAAGTTGTCTTGTGTCATTGCACCCTGTCACCCCTTTCGGCATGGGGGGCAGGTATTTAATCTTTTAAGAATTTTAAGGGTGTTGCCCCATATTAGACTAAGTCAATTCTTTGACCCTGATTGTACTAGGCACATGGTGTTTAAATGTAGGCTCAGGTTGACCAAGACTCCCAAATAGGAATACATAATTTTTTGAGTAATTATATGAACCTGGAATTGTGATGAGGCACTTGCAACTACGATCTATCAAGATGATGTTTTATTTAACATCTACAGAATTCTCCTTTATATAGAAATATAAGTGTAGAATTGAAGAAATCACTATATTAAATTTTATAGAAAAAAATGTAATCACACATAAATATATTAAACACCAACTCTTTGTGTGATAACGAAAAGTAAAAAAATTGACTATTGAGTTAAAACGAATGAGTGTCAAATTGCACTTACGATTCCAAATACCAAAAATTTAATAAATAAAACTTATTTAAAAGTATCCATAAATACAATGTGCAAGTACTCTAAAGGTTATAATTGATAATACATGATATTATTTCTTAAGAATTACTTTAATTATATATTATTCATGGTTCGTTCTAAGATTTACAAAACCCTAAATAAAATAACCTAATTATTATTTTTTGGGTTTTACAATCTCCCAGCTTAGGAATTTTTGCCCTCAAAAATATAATAGGGTCATATGGAGAAAATTACCCATTCATCTAACTTAGGAATTTCTTCCTTTATGCGTTAGAATACATGTATCTAGCTCTATAGAAGTTCTTTAAATATCTTCACATTTTTTAAAAACAAATTCATTTTAGAAAAATGGACATGCCAGGATATGAGGCAGACTAGGGAGGACATGGGGGTCCTGCTCGAGATAGTCCACAAGATTGTGGGGCAATGACTAGGATGCAGGAGAGGCTGATGGAGGAGACCCAACAACTACTTATGAGCAGGACAGAGTTCCACCTCTGTTTCTACTACAGTTTGAGATGCCACCAATCAGACAATTTCAATTGCCAGAGTCGTTAGTATAGCAATTTTTGGTCCTGGTTCGAGTCTGAACCAGTAGGACAGTTCACCATGCCTCCAGGTATTGGGAAGTATACGATTCCACTGCGAGGGATTCCAGGTGGCCTAGTGATCCAATCACAACGATTGATGACTATGAGGACTCCTGTTTGAGGCAGGGAAGTGAGCAGTGTGAAATAGTGAGGCCAAGACACTTCGAGGGTGGCAAACACTCGAGATCCTTCATTGAAATGGGACATAGACCACTTCCTGAAAAATGGAGCCAGTCTCTTCACTAGTGACATAGATCTAGAGGTCGTACTTGTGTGGTTTGATGATACTAAGGTTGTCCTTGAGCGCATGAGATGCCCTCCAGAATTATGGTGTAGGTGGAGTGATTGAGGATAGGGATGGATCTGGTGGAGGTCAGCCCTCGCTTCTTCTTTGGGGAGCCGTTGTACTGTGGAGATAGTTTGGGAGGTGTTACGCGAGGTCTTCCATAACTAGTACTTCTATGTGACTATGATTGAGGAGAAGAAGATAGAGTTCTTATCACTAAATTAGAGGGACATGACACTGGTAGAGTATCGTGCTAGATTTCTGGTCCTATAGAGGTTCATGCTAGCCACCTTCTAGAATGAGAGACAAATGGCAGTGAAGTTCACGAGATGACTTCGCTTGAGCTTGCAGTCAATGTCTACATTTCACTGTGCCACACTCGAAAAGGCAAGAGCAAGAGACCTGGAGGGTGAGGCCTCTCACCGTATTCATCACATGAGGAGATCTCAGGGATAGTCTACTCAACCGCAATCCAAGCAAAGGCTCAGGGGCATAAGTTAGGATCAGCAGGGACCTTCAGAGAGGCGTCAGACTGATGGCATTGTAGTTGTTTATGTTGTAAAGGCTCAGTCAATGCAACAGGTGCCCAGGTAGTAGTAGACACAGCAGTATCAGAGGGGGCAACAACAGAGTGTCAAGGCTACCTAGTGTGCCCCATCTGCCAGAGGAGGCATCCAAGCATGCTTTCCTTGTGGCGTGTTGGGCCATCGAGTAGTTGAGTGTCAAGGTTGAGCCCAACACTAGTCATACCAGCAGCAACAGTATTAGGATAAACCCTAGCAAGAGTCTCAATAGAGGCCTTTGCAAAAGCAGCAGTTCCATCAGCAATCCCAACAGTAGGCTCAAGGGTTATAGACAACGCCAGTGCAGCATGCTCTGTTGCCCCCTAAGTAGTAGAGGAAGGGAAAGCACTACCAGGGTGGTTAGCAGGGCTAGCAGAGACAGGCGGGTGTTGCTGCAGTGGCTGGTTGGAGGGTAGATATAGCACCAGCAGCACAGGGTCAGGGAGATAGAGCTGAGTAGCAGGGCTGAGTGTATATCGTGAACACTGATGAGGTTGTGTAAGATATGGCAGTGATCATAGATACACTATTCCAGGACTCATTATCAGCTATTGTTTTATTTGACTCTGGTAGTACTCATACTTTATAGCTCAAACTTTCGTCCCTAGGATTGAAGTAGGAATAGAGGCTTAAGTTATGATTTGGTTGTGACTACTCCTATCGGAGCAGTCCTCACCACTAGAGAGTGTGTGAGAGGTGTTGTGGCCATATAGCAGCACATCTTGTTTACTGATTTTATAGTGCTACTAATGAGTGAGTTCAACGTGATCTTTGGGATAAATTGGATGTCAAGACACTATGCGCTAATTGATTGTTGGAAGAAGAAGGTTTACTTTCTCCTGAGACTGATATAGTGATCCGATGATCATCTCCTATCAAGGGTCTCAAAGGCTAATGACCAGAGGCTGTGAGGTGTTCCTCGCTAGAGAGATTTTTGTGATAGAGTAAAGAGGCTAGTTGGTAGAGATCTTGACGGTTTATGATTTTGACGACGTATTTCCATATGAGGTGCTAGGTTTACCACCAAGCAGAGAGCTGGAGTTCACCATTGATTTGGTTCCGGATCCAACATCGATTGCCAGAGCACCTTATTGTAAGGCCCCACTTGAGCTCAAGGAACTCAAGGAGCAATTGCAATAGTTGCTCGATGAGGGATTTATTAGACCGAGTATCTCACCCTAGGGTGCTCCTATCCTTTTCATCAGGAAGAAGGGTAACAATTAACGATTATGCATTGACTGTAGAATGCTCCACTAGGTGACTATGAACAATAGATACCCTATGCTAAGGATTAATGATCTTTTTACCAGTTGGGTGGAGCCTTCGTGTTCTCAAAGATTGATTTTCGATCAGGTTATCATCATCCCATGATCAAAGAGGACTATGTACAAAAGACAGGCTTTAGGACAAGATATGGTCATTATGAGTTCCTTGTCATGCCACTCAGCTTGACAAATACCTCGACAGTGTGCATGGATATCATCAACTAAATATTTATGCCGTATCTAGGTCCGTTTCTGATTGTTATCACTGTCGATGTTTTGATCTACTCGAGGTCTCAAGAGGAGCATGAAATGTAGTTGGGGATAGCCCTTCAGAGCATCTGCTATACACCAAGCTATCGAAGTTCAAGTTTTGGCTGTCTAAGGTGGTGTTCCTTGGCCATGTGGTGTCGTTGGTAGGTATATCAATGGACCCAGCCAAAGTTATGGCAATTCTTAGATGGGAGAGACTAAGGTTGGTCTTAGAGATTCAAATTTTCTTGGGTCTTGCAAGCTATTATCGATGATTAATACATGGTTTCTCCTCGATAGTAGCTCCTCTCACACAATTGACTGGAAAGGAGAAACACTTCATGTGAAATGACGCATGTGAGCACAATTTTGAAACATTGAAGCACCGGCTCACTTTAGCGTCAGTCTTGAGTCTCCCAAAGGGCCATGATGACTTTGTGGTCTATTAGACTTGGCAACGTGTCGATGCAAAGTGGCTGAATGATAACGTACACATCCAAGTAATTGAAAATTCATGAGCAGATTGATCTGACACATGATTTGGAGTCGGCATCTGTGGTCTTTGCTCTCCGGATTTGGTGCCACTACATGCATTGTAAAACCCGTGACTCGAGTCAGAGTTTTCCTACAGCAAACTAGCCGATTCAATCGTCGGTTTGAGTCGAGTCAGATTCATGCACCACGTGCTGAGTCGAGGCCAGCTAAGAGTTATGAGTGATGTGGGATAAGTGTACCTAAATATATAATGATAACGTCGAAAAGATAGTGAGAAATGAGTTATTAAAATATATGAAAGTATGCAGTATTTTTCTTTTTATGTATTTGATCGTAGAAATAGCTTTAGTCCGAATAATGTATTAGGACGCGTTAGAGGGTAGTTTGCGTGGGTTATTAGTTATAGAACATGTTATTGTGTGTTATGGTGTGTAATATATTTTATGGGATTTTCCCATATTTTTTAAGATTTGTTTAGGATTTATTACTAACTAGTTATTATTTTAACTCGAGTACGAATCAAGTCAATGCTTATTTACAAGTTTGCCATCGGAGTGTTTCTTCTCCCTCCCGATACTTCCTCACCCCAAACCCCATCGCCGCCGCCCCTGTGTTTGCCGCCGCCATCGCTGACACTGCACTACCACCGATCGACGCTGCCTCGTCCTACTGTGCCATCACCGTGCCACCACAACCAACCCTCGCCACCATGTCATCGCCTTGACGCCAGAATTGCCCCACGAGCTACGATATTCCCCAAGTCGATTGGCCGCCGTCTGGGTTGCGCCGCTGCTACCGTAATGTTAATGACCACTCCTTCATCCTCTCTAACATTTCCCGCCTACCTAGCACAACCATTGAGGCCGACTGTGGGTCCGATCTGAGCGACCAACCACCTTGATTGAACTCGATGCTGCCGCTGGCAACCATCACTGCCACGATTGCCCTCAAGTTACCACCACTTGGTCGAGCTCGCCACGCTGGTGCCGAACCATAGCCCCAATTGTCCTGCCAGAAAAGTCATCGAAAAATGTAGGGAAGCCGTCGGAGATTGTCGGAAAACAGCTGGAACCTGCCGAAAAGCCGGATTCATGAAAATTTGCCGGACATTCCACCAAACTTATCTAGTCGAATCCAAATCGAACTTTGGATGCCGCTGAGTGCCGAATTCAAGTTCCAAGCCACACAACAAAACCTTAGCCATCGCCGCTTGTCGACGACATGAGGTATAATTAACTTCGACTTAATTTATTAAGGGTTATGGTTATTAGTCCAGCATACTAGGATTAGTGAATTGTGTTATAATTATATATATATATATATATATATGTAGATTTGATTAAGAATAAAATATGAAATTGTTTGATTGAGTGGTGTTAAAAACATAAGCTAAGAAACTAATTAGGGTAACTAAGTAATGATCATGATCTAACTCAAACTAGCGTAAGTAGACTTGCTAGAATTGACATAGGTTGATGTGGCTATGATTGATGCATGATGGATGTATGCGTGATATAAGATGTATGACCGTATCATGAGCGGGCGTTAGCTTTTGGTTTGTCGTATAGGTATGGAGTAGGAGCTTGCCGGCTAGGCACGAGGACCCGATTGGAGCGTCTACCATGTTTGTTTAGGACTCGTTCTCTATTTTACGCTATTCTATTGTGTATTTTTATCATGTGTAGGACGAGTTAAGTGGCATTTTATCAGATCCCACTTAACTCGGGCCATTTAGCCAATAGTTTTCTTGATTAAGAACCCTCAGAGGTTGAGATCCCTCGAGTCAGTTTTCGAAATTAAGATCCACTAAAAGTTGCCTTCGAGCCTATTGTATAAATCCCAACCCAGACCTATATATATATATATATATATATATATATATATATATAGTTTTCTTGTTTTCAGTGAGAGATGGAACGAGGGTTCTCGATGGCCACATCTTGAGATAGGGCGTGTGCTCGTCAAAATGGGCTCTGGAGTTGGGGAGAATCCACTTCAATCCCGAGGGAACCCTAACAACTCCACCTTTGAGTTCCTCAAACCTGAAGAATTGTGGAGGTTCACAGGTACTGTAATGCAGTGCATGTCTAGACTTGTGGTTTCAAAGGGTACTAAAGGCACATGCCTGAGAGTACTCAGGGCCAGGAGTAATATGGACGACGTAGAGGGTGAAAATGAATGAAATTGATGCAAAAAGCTATAGAGAAATGGCCAAAGTATGAGAATGAGAAAGAGAGGGGGATGGTATCGATCCAGGTCGATGGCTCCCATACATGCCTTGATGAGTGTTCTATGAGGAAGATATGGATTTCTATGTAACAGGAGAGTTAGCTTTCTTGTGTCAGATTGATATTAGTTATTTTTTGGACTGGTAACACTCATTACTGATGATTTCCTATTATATATGTAGGTAAGCACTTCGAGGAATGAGAGCTGTCGGGATTGTGGAGGAGCAACACAAAAATTGCACACACATGTCCTTGCTAAGTGCGTGTAGTGATGATGACGTGTATTGAACTGTGTTGATGAATTTGATATGCTATAACTGTGAATCTATTATGAGCATTTTGGATGTGAATGGAAATGGAAAGTGAAAAATAAGCAGGGTAAACTACGAAGCAAGGATAACTAGAATGTAATGACCCGCCCGAACAGGACCGGGTGTTACGTAAAAATATAATTCATGTAACGGTAATATTCTAGAACATGAACTAAAATACAGCAAATAAGTCTCGCAACATATAATATAAATCATAACAATAAATCATGTTCTCTAAAATATAAAATAACCGTCCCACAGTCTCAGGCCATTTCCCATAGCCACATTTATAACACAAGAGAATAATAAGGAAGTCCAAATTTTTATTATCGATTCACCATACCTAGGTTGGTAAAAGAACCACCAACCACACTTCTATTCTTCAGTCCAAAGTTGCTCACCTGCGGAGGCAATTCCGCGTTAGTGATAAAACCACTAAGCCGCATAATTAAATAAAACAAGTCAATATAATCCCTATTATCATTTCACTCATTATTATTATTATTATTACACAAGTATTTAGTAATTATCTCTCAGGTCATTCTGAGATTAGTAATTTGTCTCTCAGGTCATTCTGAGATTAGTAAAAGTCGTCTCCCAGCTCATTCTGAGATTAGGTGGTCTCCCAATTCATTTTGAGATTAGTCATGGTCTCCCAGTTCATTCTGAGATTAGAAATCGCCTCCCAACTCGTTCTGAGATTAGGTGGTCTCCCAATTCATGTTGAGATTAGTCATGGTCCCCCAATTCATTTTGAGGTTAGTCATGGTCTCCAGTTCATTCTGAGATTAGAACATTGTCTCCCAGCTCATTCTGAGATTAGGTGGTCTCCCAGATTCATTTTGAGATTAGTCATGGTCTCCCAGTTCATTCTGAGATTAGAAATTGTCTCCCAGCTCATTCTGAGATTAGGTGGTCTCCCAATTCATTTTGAGATTAGTCATGGTCTCCTAGTTCATTCTGAGATTAGAAAATTGTCTCCCAGCTCATTCTGAGATTAGGTGGTCTCCCAATTCATTTTGAGATTAGTCATGGTCTCCCAGTTCATTCTGAGATTAAAAATTGTCTCCCAGCTCATTCTGAGATTAGTGCCGACAAAGGCTACCAATTTGGGAAAATACAACATTTCATATAGTTATACCAGTTTGGGAAAATACAACATTTTAAATAATTATACGGACAATACAACATTTCAAATAATTATACGGACATACAACATTTCAAATAATTATACGGACACACATAGTAATTTTAAAGGTGCGGCCCCGTGTCGGACTGAGTCAATTCCTTGACCCCGATTGCGTTACAGTGCATGGTGGTCGAATCTGGGCTCAGGCCGACCAGGGCTGCCAACAAGGGAAAGTACAACATTTCAAATGATTATACGGACCTGGATATTTTGAACTCGCAGCTACGACCAATGATCCTAATCTGAACGAGAATATAAAATTATACATAAGTATAATTTTATTCGAGTAGAAATGCATGCAACTAAATGATCTAATATATATATATATCATTTCAAAAATATTAAATATTAAATTATCAACAAATCTAGTGAGATAATTAATTATTCATGTGATATAATCATTTAAGTCCTACTTCACATTTTAAATTAATTATCTAAATCATAATTAATACTTAACAATTGATAAAATAATTATTACTAATAAACAAGTATTTAATTTTCCTTTGCGATGATAATTACTTAACCCCGATCTTGATGATTTAGTTGACGGTTATAATTTTTAATCGCTACTATTATTTACAGCAATTTAATTAATTAAGTTATTCAATTAAATTATTTAAAATAATTTGTATTATTCAATTCAAAATATTATTAATACAATTATTTTAAATTATTCGACTCAATAAAGTTTCAAACTTTATTTATTTTCATTATGTCTATTTAGGTTCGACGCTAGTGATTGCTACCCGACTATAGTTTAATAACCCATTTTCTACATTACTGACTCGTTATTAAAATAATCACTTTATTTACCTAATATTAAATTTAATATGGTAAAGGTAAAATCTTTATTTTATTAATTACTTATAACCGTCCAATTTAATTTAATCGCTTGTTGTGCCGATTAATTATCGACCGTTTATCATTACCATTTTTTTTATTATCTCATGGCGATTTCGTACAATAATTAATTAGTTTAGTAACTTTAACCCATAACCCATTAAAATAATTATTTTTAAAGATTTATTACGATGTTCGTATTATTTTTTAACTCGAGTCGGTATCGAGTCAGGTGTTATTTACGAGTTGGTATTATTATTTAACTCGAGCTGTGTCGAGTCAAGCATTATTTACAAGTTTGCCACCCAAGGTAATTTTCTTCTTCTTCTTCTTCCCCGGCGCCATCCCCTGTTCCCGACAGCAGCCGCCCTCCAGCCGCCGCCGGCGATCATCTCCGGCCGCCGTCAATCGTCGCCGCCCAGCCCCGCCATGCCGTTGCAGTGTCGCCCCGGCCAACTCCGGCCGCCTTCCAGCCGCGGCGACGCCTGCATCGCCTGCCTAGCGGCTCGCTCGCGTCGCCGATTCCACCGCCGGCGAGCGTCGCTGCCTCAATTGAGTGGTCGCCTCAACACCCTCGACCACCTATCGACTCTTCCCAGCCAGATTGGAACCCGTCGCCACCCAGGACGGCTGGATTTCTTCACCCACCGCCGTCGCCTCTGTTTTTGCTGCCGTCCTCTGTTTTTGGCCATTTACCACCCCAGGCCGACATCCACACATGTGAGATCGACCCTACACTGATCGACGAAGAGAGTAGGATCATCTTCCGATGTCAGAAT
Source organism: Piper betle (assembly GCA_033002965.1). Classification (NCBI taxonomy): domain Eukaryota; kingdom Viridiplantae; phylum Streptophyta; class Magnoliopsida; order Piperales; family Piperaceae; genus Piper; species Piper betle. The sequence goes on along the minus strand of JAURVB010008328.1, from coordinate 9,689 downwards.
GACCGTCGCCACCGATTCCCAGCGAAACCTTGCCTGTGCTTACCCATCTCGCCGAAACAGCGACTCGTCGGCCAACTTAATTTCTGTTTAGTTTCTTTCTTGTTAATTTTAAACTTTAATCCTCATGATTATAAAGCTTATTATCAAATTAAAATATGCATGCAAGAAAATTAAGAAGAGGGAGATAGAAAGAATACCTAAGCAAGGAAGAAGACACGCCAGCAAGGAAGAGGAGAAGAAAATGCGAATGAAGGCTAGGGTGGAGGACGTCCTTCATAAAATAAAATGAAATGATGGCTAGGGTATGTGAAAACACCTCGTATTTCATTTAACTGGGTAACCGGGTAAATAATAAAATATAATAATTAACCGGGTAGGATTTACCGGGTATTGGATATAACACGTTCGGTCCTTCCTGAACCGCGTTCGCGTCTCTTTTTTTTCACGGTCTTTACAATCTCCCCAACTTGGAAATATTTCATCCCCGAAATATCATAACAGGCAGCAGAACAATTATGATTAACTTTATTTATTTCTTCAGGATCAGTTCATGCTACTACAAATATAAAACTCCTATGCCACAAACAGGCTAGGGTATTTCCTTGTCATTTCTTGTTTAGTCTCCCATGTAGCTTCCTCTAACCCCTGATTTTTTCCACAATACTTTCACCAAAGGAATTTCCTTGTTCATGAGTGTCTTTATTTCTCTTGCCAGGATGCGGATCGGCTTTTCCTCGTAGGTTAAATTTGATTGTAGCTCTAAGTCTTCAAAATTTGTGATGATATGATCCTCATCCCATACATACTTCTTTAGCATTGACACATGGAAAACATTGTGTACTCCAGCTAGGCTTGGTGGCAATGCTAATCTATATGCACAATTCCCAACTCGATCCAGGATTGGAAACGGTCCTATGAATCTTGGCTTCAACTTCCCTGATATTTTAAATCTGATCACCCCCTTCGTAGGAGATGTCTTTAGGTACACAAACTCCCCAACTTGGAACTCTAGGTCCTTCCTTCGAGTATCAGCATAACTCTTTTGTCGATCCTGAGCTGCCTTAAGTCTTTGCTGAATGAGTTTCACCTTTTCAGTTGCTTCCCTCACCATCTCTGGCCCGACTATAACTGCTTCAGTAGACTCCAGCCAGCACGATGGAGATCTACAGGGCCTACCATATAAGGCTTCAAATGGTGCCATCCCTATACTGGCTTGGTAAGAGTTATTGTAGGTGAATTCAGCCAAGGCTAAGTGTTTCTCCCAGTCACCTCCCCAGTCAAGAATGCAAGCTCTTAACAAATCTTCCAAAGTTTGAATAGTCCTCTCACTCTGACCATCAGTTTGGGGATGATATGCTGTACTCAACTTAATTTGAGTTCCCATGGCTTTTTGGAAAGCTTCCCAGAAATGTGAGGTGAATAGGGGATCGCGGTCGGAGACTATCTCCTTTGGAATCCCATGCAATTTGACAATATTGTCAACATATAATCCTGCCAGGTATTCCGCCGTTCTCATTGATTTCGTGGGGATGAAGTGAGCTACCTTAGTTAGTCGGTCCACAACTACCCATATGGAGTCATGCTTCTTTTGAGTTCTTGGGAGCTTTGAAATAAAATCGCATGTGACACACTCCCATTTCCACGTTGGTATTTCTAAAGGTTGCAATAGTCCTCCAGGTAGTTGATGTTGGGCTTTGATCTGTTGGCAAGTCTGACACTTAGAGACAAAATCCACAACATCCCTCTTCATCCCAATCCACCAGTAGGTTCGCTTTAAATCCTGATACATTTTAGTAACTCCAGGGTGTATCGAGAACTTTGAGCGATGAGCCTCCTCCAAGATATTCCGCCTCAGTGCATTATCCTTGGGTACACACAACCTTCCTCTAAATCTGATCACACTATTTGAATCAGCTACAATGTCAGGAATCTTGTCCAACATTTTATTCAGCTCCTCATCACCCATTTGTGCTAGCTTAACACGATCAACTAAATCATTGGAAACAACCAAATTTGCCAGTAAGCCTGTTAGTTGCTCCACCGGGTTGATAGCTACCACTTCTGCTGACATGGCCCAAAGTCTAGCTAGCTGCTGACTTTTGTCCACTTTGCCCTTCCGACTCAACGCGTCGGCTACCACATTCGCTTTCCCTGGATGGTATAAGATTTGGAAGTCGTAGTCCTTCAAATATTCTATCCACCGCCTCTGTCGAAGGTTAAGGTCATTCTGGGTGAAGATATACTTCAAACTCTGGTGGTCAGTGAAGACTTCGAACTGGGCTCCATACAAGTAGTGTCTCCAAATCTTCAGGGCAAAAACCACTGCTGCCAGTTCCAAGTCATGGGTTGCATAATTTTGCTCATGAATCTTCAATTGACGAGAGGCATAGGCCACCACCTTACCTTCTTGCATAAGGACGCATCCTAAACCCAACCGAGATGCATCACTGAAGACTACGAATCCTTCATTACCATTTGGCAGGGTCAAGACTGGTGCAGTTGTTAAACTCTTCTTTAGAGACTAGAAACTCTCCTCACACTTACTACTCCATTCAAACTTGACCCCCTTCCTTGTGAGTTTGGTCATCGGCGATGCTACTAAGGAGAAGTCTTTAATGAATTTCCTATAGTAACCCGCTAAACCAAGGAAGCTTCTGATATCAGTGACTGACTTAGGTTGTGGCCAATCAATGACTGCTTTCACTTTTGATGGATCCACTGCAATTCCAGCCTTTGAGACAATATGACCAAGGAAATTTACCTCCCTCATCCAGAAGTCACACTTTGAGAGCTTGGCGAACAGTTGATGTTCTCTCAGAACTTGAAGAGTAATAGACAGGTGCTTCACATGCTCTTCTTCATTATTTGAATAGACCAGAATGTCGTCCACAAATATGATAATAAACTTGTCCAGGTATGTGTGGAATACTGTGTTCATGAGTGACATAAAGGCCGCTGGTGCATTTGTTAGACCAAAAGGCATAACCAGAAACTCATAATGTCCATACCGAGTTCGGAAAGCCATTTTCTGTATGTCTGACTCCTTTACTCGCAACTGGTGATAACCAGACCGCAAGTCTATCTTAGAAAATATTTCGGCTATTTTTAGCTGATCAAACAAGTCATCAATCCTCGGTAAGGGGTACCGATTCTTGACTGTCACTTGATTGATTTTTCGATAGTCAATACACAGCCGAAGTGATCCATCTTTCTTCTTCACAAAAAGAACAGGGGCTCCCTAGGGTGAAGTACTTGGTCTGATGAAGCCTACCTGCAACAACTCTTCTAGTTGACTCTTTAACTCCTTGAGTTCTGCTGGAGCCATGCGGTATGGTGCTTTAGAAATTGGTGTTGTTCCAGGTGCTAGGTCAATGGCAAACTCCACTGCCCGCTTAGGAGGTAACCCTGGAAGTTCTTCTGGGAATACATCGGGAAACTCTGCTACCACAGGAATCATGGACAACTCTTTGGGTTTTGACTCCGACTCAACTAAGTTAGCCAAAAAGGCTTTACAACCCTCACCAAATAACTCGACTGCCTCACCAATCGACACGATACAAGAAGATGGATCATGCGATGACCCGTTGAAAATGACTCCCATCTCACAATTACAAGGTTTTGTCACCACTCTCTTCCCTTTACAGTCAAGAAAAGCCTGGTGTGCAGACAACCAGTCCATTCCCAATAGTACATCATACCCTTTTACCCCATATATGATAAAGTTCCACACATAGGGTTTCCCTTGTATATTTAAGGATAGGTTAGTCACTCCTAAAGTTGTGACTTCACCGTCTCCCATTGCAGTAGTGACTCTATAGGCCTTAGATAAGGGAGATGGTTGGAGTCCTAACCTCTTGACTATTTGAGATGATATGAATGAATGTGTACACCCCGAATCAAATAAAATATCCACCATGACTCCTTGAATTAGAATTTTACCTTGGACAGTGTGTTCATCCGCCTCATCTTCCTCGACTTCAACTGCATAGAGCTTCGCCTTCCCTTTGTCTACCGGTTGTGCAGGTGCCGGGTAGCGAATAGGAGCTGGTGCCTTCCCTTTCTCAGGCTGCTCCTGTTGTTGCTTCGGAGGCTGACGGCACTCCCTCTGTATGTGTCCCGTTCTTCCACAGTTGAAGCACCTACGGGGCTCCTTGCATTTCCCTGAATGCATCTTCTTGCAATTTTGACACCGCCTCCACGGGATATCCTCAAACTTCCTTTTAAGGTTCCCCTCTATGTTCCCTCGGTAGTTCTGCTGCTGGTGTCTGGCTGACCTATTTTGGTTACTGACAGGGTTGGCATTCTTGTGCTGAGAAGTAACCTTTCCTTGCTTCTGTGCACGGTCATACTCGAACACCAACTCTTGAGTAGTGGCTGAGTCGATCAACTCAGTTATCGTACTCCTTGGCACTGTAGCAATCTTACCTCTCAATTCTGGCTTCAATCCCCAAAAGAATTTGTCAGCTCTCGCCTTATCAGTTGCCAGAATCCCAGGTGCAAAATGCTCCAGCTGTAAGAATTTCTTGGCATATTCCCGGACTGAATTCTCCCCCTGAACCAAATTGGCGAATTCCAGTGCTTTCTTCTGGACAACTGGCTCTGGAAAATATTGTCCATTGAAAGCTGCCACAAATTCCGCCCACGCGATGGAGGAAATCTCACGTCGATGGAAAGTGGTTTTCTCCATGGATTTCCACCAGTAAGATGCTTCCTCTTGAAGCATGCATGTTGCCAATCTCACTTGATGGCGGTGGGGCACAGACAGAGCTCTAAACGCTTTTTCGATAATGTCAATCCAGCTCTCCGCCTTCATTGGATCGATCCCTCCAATAAATACCTCAGCTCCATTCTTTCTAAATTTTTCCACAGTGTAGCGGTCACTATCATCAACCGCTGGCGGCACCACTTGTCGGACTACCGGTGGCACTGGGTTTGGATGCTCCCCTTGCTCGCCCGGGTCTGCTAACCCTGCCCACCCTTGGGCACTTCCCTGACCACCATCTGGGGTGATTCTGGGACCCGCTGCCGAGTTTGAGGCTCCATGCCCTGCTACCACTCCCGGTAACCGCTGAACAATATTTTGAACCACAGAATTTGTATTTTCTGAAGCCTGTGCCAGTCCCTGTATGGCTGTCAGGATCTGAGCCAATACATTCTCGGTGTTCGCATTGGGCGGAGTAGCTCGGTTTGACTGTCTACGAGTGCCTGCCATCTAAAACGTCGAACCATCATGGTTCATTAGTATTTTTTTTTCACTTAGGTTTATTAGTAGCAAATGAATTTGTTAATTAATAACACAACACAGTGGGAAAAGATAATTATTGGACTTTTCAACAAGGTACTTGAGTCATAAAATGTGAGCTTGTGGGAAACCATGGCTCTGATACCACCTGTAACGACCCGCCCGAACCGGACCGGGTGTTACTTAAAAATATAGTTAATGTAAATGTGACCTTCCAGAACATGAATTTAAATACAACAAATAGTCTTGCAACAGGGTTAGCATTCTTGTGCTAAGAAGTTACCTTTCCTTGCTTCTGTGCACGGTCATACTCGAACACCAACTCTTGAGTAGTGGCTGAGTCGATCAACTCAGTTATCGTACTCCTTGGCGATGTAGCAATCTTACCTCTCAATTCTGGCTTCAATCCCCAAAAGAATTTTTCAACTCTCGCCTTATCAGTTACCAGAATTACAGGTGCAAAACGCTCTAGCTATAAGAATTTCTTGGCATATTCTTGAACTAAATTCTCCCTGAACCAAATTGGCGAATTCCAGTGCTTTCTTATGGGCAATTGGCTCTGAAAAATATTATCCATTGAAAGCTGCCACAAATTCCACCCACGCGATGGAGAAAATCTCACCTCGATGGAAAGTGGTTTTCTCCATGGATTTCCACCATTAAGAAGCTTCCTCTTGAAGCATGCATGTTGCCAATCTCACTTGATGGCGGTGGGGCATAGACAGAGCTCTAAACGCTTTTTCGATAATGTCAATTCAGCTCTCCGCCTTCATTGGATCGATCCCTCCAATAAATACCTCAGCTCCATTCTTTCTAAATTTTTCCACAGTGTAGCGATCACTATCATCGACCACTGGCGGCACCACTTGTTGGACTATCGGTGGCACTTAGTTTGGATGCTCCCCTTCGCTCACCCGGGTCTGCTAACCCTGCCCACCCATGGGAAGTTCCCTGATCACCAACTGGGGTGATTTTGGGACCCGCTGCTGAGTTTGAGGCTGCATGCCCTGCTACCACTATCGGCAACCACTGAACAATATTTTGAACCACATAATTTGTATTTTCTGAAGCCTATGCTAGTCCTTGTATGGCTGTTAGGATCTGAGCCAATACATTCTCAGTGTTCGCATTGGGCTGGAGTAGCTCAGTTTGACTATCTCACGAGTGCCTGCCATCTAAAACATCGAACCATCATGGTTCATTAGTATTGTTTTTTGTAGGTTTATTAGTAGCAAGTGAATTTGTTAATTAATAACACAACACAGTGGGAAAAGATAATTATTGGACATTTCAATAAGGTACTTGGGTCATAAAATGTGAGCTAATGGGAAACCTGGCTCTGATACCACCTGTAATGACCCACCTGAACTTGACCGGGTGTTACTTAAAAATATAATTGATGTAACGGTAAAATTCCAAAACATGAATTGAAATACAGCATATAAGTCACACAACATATAATATAAATCATAACAATAAATCATGTTCTCTAAAATATAAAATAACCGTCCCATAGTCTCGGACCATTTCCCAAAGCCACATTTATAACACAAGAGAATAATAAGGAAGTCCAAATTTTTATTATCGATTCACCATACCTAGGTTGGTAAAAGAACCACCAACCACACTTCTATTCTTCAGTCTAAAGCTACTTACCTGCGGAGGCAATTCTGCGTTAGTGATAAAACCACTAAGCCGCATAATTAAATGAAACAATTCAATATAATCCCTATTATCATTTCACTTGTTTTTGTTATTATTATTACACAAGTCTTTAGTAAGATTAGTAATTTGTCTCTCAGGTCATTCTGAGATTAGTAAAAGTCATCTCCCAGCTCATTCTAAGATTAGAAAATGTCTCCCAGCTCATTCTAAGATTAGGTGGTCTCCCAATTCATTTTGAGATTAGTAACGGTCTCCCAGTTCATTCTTAGATTAGAAATCATCTCCCAGCTCATTCTGAGATTAGGTGGCCTCCCAATTCATTTTGAGATTAGTCACGGTCTCCTAGTTCATTTTGAGATTAGAAATCGTCTTCCAGGTCATTCTGAGATTAGGTGGTCTCCCAATTAATTTTAAGAATAGTCACGGTCTCCCAGTTCATTATGAGATTAGAAATTATCTCCCACCTCATTCTGAGATTAGGTGGTCTCCCAATTGATTTTGAAATTAGTCACGGTCTCCCAGTTCATTCTAAGATTAGAAATTGTCTCCCAGCTCATTCTGAGATTTAGTGGTATCCTAATCCATTTGAGATTAGTCATGGTCTCCCAGTTCATTATGAGATTAGAAATTGTCTCCCAACTCATTCTGAGATTAGGTGGTCTCCCAATTCATTTTGAGATTGGCCATGGTCTCCCAGTTCATTCTGAGATTAGAAATTGTCTCCCACCTCATTCTGAGATTAGGTGGTCTACCAATTCATTTTGAGATTAGTCATGGTCTCCCAGTTCATTATGAGATTAGAAAATTATCTCCTAGCTCACTCTGAGATTAGGTGGTCTCGCAATTTATTTTGAGATTAGTTATGGTCTCCCAGTTCATTCTGAGATTAAGAAATTGTCTCCCAGCTCATTCTGAGATTAGTGCTGACAAAGGTTACCAATTTTGGAAAGTACAACATTTCATATAGTTATACCAGTTTGGGAAAATATAACATTTTAAATAGTTATACGGATAATACAACATTCCAAATAATTATACGGACAATATAACATTTCAAATAATTATACGGACACACAAAGTAATTTTGAAAGGTGCGGCTCTGTGTTGGACTGAGTCAATTCCTTGACTCCGATTGCGTTATAGCACTTGGTGGTCAAATCTGGGCTCAGGCCGACTAAGGGCTGCCAAAAAGGGAAAGTACAATATTTCAAATGATTATGCGACCTGGATATTTCGAACTCGCAGTTACTGACCAATGATCTTACTCTGAACTGAGAACATAAAATTATACATAAGTATAATTTTATTCGAGTAGGAATGCATGCAACTTAAATATCTAATAAAATATATATATTATTTCCAAAAATATTAAATATTAAATTATCAACAAATCTAGTGAGATAATTAATTATTCGTGTGACGTAATCATTTAAGTCCTACTTCAAATTTTAAATTAATTATCTAAATCATAATTAATACTTAACAATTGATAAAATAATTATTACCAATAAACAAGTATTTAATTTTCCCTTGCGTTGATAATTACTTAACCTCAATCTTGATGATTTAGTTTACGGTTGTAATTTTTAATCGCTATAATTATTTATAGCAATTTAATTAATTAGGTGGTTCGATTAAATTATTTAAAATAATTTTTATTATTCAATAATTTCTATTTAGTTTCTTTCTTGTTGATTTTAAACTTTAATCCTCATGATTGTAAAGCTTATTATCAAATTGAAAAATGTATGCAGGAAAATTAAGAAGAGGGAGATAGGAAGAATACCTACGCAAGGAAGAAGACACGCTGGCAAGGAAGAGGAGAAAAAAATGTGAATGAAGGATAGGGTGGAGGACGTCCTTCATAAAATAAAATGAAATGACGGCTAGGGTATGTAAAAGCACTTGTATTTCATTTAACCAGGTAACTGGGTAAATAATAAAATAAAATAATTAACCGGGTATTGGATATAACACGTCTTGGTCCTTCTTAAACCGCGTTTGCATTTTTTTTCACGGTCTTTACATAGACTGTGATAAAAAATGAAATGTTTGGATTACGCGTTGATGCCTGTTGATATAAATATACGATGTTTACTATTGATAGGGTGGCTCCTATTGCACTTTTACAGGAGACTCTATCCGTTTTTCGTAAAATTAATGAATTTTTATTTGAATTTCTTGCTTGTTGCATTGTTTTGTTTGTGCTTACACATCATAGCATGTATGTAGGACCACGTTAGAACCCAAGCATCCCATCCATGCATTCCATGTTTGCACCCATCTTAAGACGCAGATGGCTGATTCGGGTCGGCTTAACCGAATCTAGTAGATTAGCTGATAGTTCGGTCGCCAGTGACATTTCTGGGTCTATTCACGGGTGAGCCGAAATGGGGTATTACATGTATGGAGTGTCCTTCAAGCTCTACACTAATCACAAAAGCTTGAAGTACACTCCATACATGTAATACCCCATTTCGGCTCACCCGTGAATAGACCCAGAAATGTCACTGAGCATTGAGAACTATCAACTAATCTACTAGATTCGGTTAAGCCGACCCGAATCCTTAGAAGTCTTAAGATGTAAGTGCAAACATGGGTGCATGGATGGGGCTCTTGTACAACGTGGTCCTACCTGCATGCATTCCATGTTTGCACTTACATCTTAAGACGCAGATGGCTGATTCGGGTCGGCTTAACCGAATCTAGTAGATTAGTTGATAGTTCGGTCGCCAGTGACATTTCTGGGTCTATTCGCGGGTGAGCCGAAATGGGAGTGTGT
>JAURVB010008326.1:0-28618 GCA_033002965.1 Piper betle | reverse complement strand
CCCTAACTCGAATCGTGGGTTTTACATTAGTTGGGGGTCGAAAGGGCCTAAGACATCACTGGATAGTAAATACCAAAGATGTGGATCACTATATATGTTTTTTGTTATTATTAAGGTAACGTAATATTAGATTATCATAATGCTCGCTAGACTTGTGGGTAAAATAAAACATGTTGAGCACAATTTTCAGGGCATCTCTAATTCAAGAGCATATAAAATTTGATTTAAGTAATAGAAACAAGATTCTATTCCACTTTTTCCTAAGCATGGGGATTACTCAATTAGTAGCAAGTTAGAACTAAGCAGGGTTAAAATTAATTAGACGTCCTTGAGGAGATGGGTCCTTTAAACCACAAGCCTCACGAGTATATTTTATTTAGAAACTGAATAATTTTTAGCTATACTCCACAGCCAAATTCTTAATTTGCCCATGTACATTGTGCTATCATGGGACATTACGACAAGCATGCATAATACTTTTAAATAAAATGCAACCCTGTTCGTGAGTGGCAGATTTTAGGTTTTACTCATAATTAATTATTGGCTAGGGGACAAGCAGAAAAGGTAAGTAAAAATTATAATTAAAGTTCTTTTTCATTAGCCCGAAAGAAATATAAATATCATAGAAATTTTAAATAGTTAACCTTAATAAAATTAATATAAGTGTAATACATTTTTTTAAAAAAATTATTAGATTTAGAATGTACTTTATAGTTAGATAAATTATACTTACATTCAAGTGACCCGTCCATGCGCTTTCCTATGCGAAAAAATTCACTCTTTTTCTTATCTATTGAGATAAAAAACAAAAAAAAATTCAAATGAGAGAGAGTACATATGTAACAACTCAACACAAAGTGCAATGTAATAAACTAAGTTATTTTTTAAAAATTAGTTCATTATGTTATATATCTATAATTTATTCTCACTTATAATAATTATTAAATATGAGACTAAGTTGATAGATCTCGTAATCCACCCACCTTATAAAATTTTATCCTTGAAATTCCTACACTTAGCCTTTTGTTAGCCCCAACCCATGTTCTTTTTAGCCCATGACCGATGGCTTAGCTAATGTCTATAGTCTAGTTCATTATCTAACATAAAATCATGTTCTAATACCATTTGTAATATCTTGGCCGAAAGTATAACATAACGAGCTAAATCATCTCTTTAAAAGTAGTTAATCATGTTAAATACCTCTTATTCATTCTCACTTATAATATTTATTAGATGTGAAAGTAAATTGAAGGATCTCAAACCATGGATCACCATAAAATAATCATGATTATGTTGTTCACTTATTTAGATATAATCATACTTAATTTATATACAAAATAATTAAATTAAAATTATTTTTTATATAAAATATATTTAATATAACTACTTTTAAAAGGGTTGCGGATTTTAAAAGTTTTATATCATTTGCACTACTTTTATACCAACCAAACACCCTTAAGTGGATATTATAATTAATAAGGAAAAAAAATTTGAGTAAAAATAGACATATTTAAATTAAATTTTCAAATATTTCTAATCTAGGTAGACATATTCTTTTACTAATAAATGATAAGATGAAGAAACTTAAATTAAGTATGTAATATGGATCTAGAAATTATTATTGGACCAAAATCCATCACAAAAGAAGAAAAAATAAAAGGTGATGAGAGTGAAAGAAAATTAAATTTAGCATTTTAATGTTTTAATGTAAAGGGGTAGATTATAATAAATGAAACTCAAATTTGATCAAATTTAGGGTTTCAAAATTTGAGAATAAAACTTAATATATATTGCTCTCTAAAAGAGCCGACTCCCAACTAACTTGGAGTCATTTACATCAATTCTTTGATATAACAAATAAAAAAGAATTTGAATTTATCATATATTCTATTAGCTGCAAAAATACTTCATGTAGCTATGGTATATTCAATCATAACTTTTCTATGCAATTTAAACATAAATAATATTGAGGTTTTCCTGTGACACCCCAAATCCGGCTCCCTTGCGAACCGAACTGGATTGTCACGAGTCACGAGTGGATCTACTCTCGGTGTCTCAAGGTGGAAGATATTGATCGCTATGCATGAATAAATACACAGAACCCTAATATACTAATACATGGATGACATGACAATTAGTTTACAAAACAAAAATAATTACGATAAAAAAATTGATAATAAATTCCTAAAATAAAACGAACATAATTTCCCATAAAAGTACAATTAGGGGCCACCTTATCAAATCAACATATATAAATACATAATCAAGATGCATCCATTGCACTTTGTTTTTCACATAAACATATAATTCGGATGCATCAATGCATTTTCGACATTTGGGTCTCAACCCACCTGTTCATTCTATTCACCCTTTCACCATTATCATTTACTTTGCACAATAATATATTTTTCATATCCTGCTATCATTATCCATGTCCATATACCCAAAATCACCATCATAAGAGTTCCATTTTTCATAATAAACATAACAAAACAATCGAAACAGTCGAAACAACCATTTCGTCGGCAAGCGTGTGTGTGTGTGTGCAAGGTAGGTCGCTACTCCTTCATCCAAGTCGGCAATCCAAGGTGTGTTCATTCTATATAAAGAAAAACGTCAATAACGAGTGTTACGGGTCCAAAAATATAACTAATATCAAACTGGCTATGAGAGCAAACTCTCATCTAAAAGAAAACATCGTGAAATCTCTGAAGGGTATCTACTAAACTAAAATTATCTTTAACTGAACTGATATGCTCTTGTTGATTCCTCTCTCGGCATTTTCTCATTTCACTTTCTGGTCCCTTGAGACTATTGTTATATCCTAAGCTATTTTCTTATCTCCATACCCACTCGCATAGCACAGTTGTCGGTATTCCCAGCTTAGATTGGCACATGCCACTCACATAGCATGGTTGTCGATATTCTCGGCTTCGACTGGCATATATCTGCTTGCATAACATGGTTGTCAGTAGTTTCGGCTTCAACTGGCACATTTCTGCTTGCATAACATGGTTGTCGGTAGTTCCGGCTTTGACTGGCACATGTCGCTGGCATAACATGGTTGTCAATAGTTCTGGCTACAACTGGCATATATTAGTTCACATAACATGGTTTTCGGTAGTTCTGGCTTCGACTGGCACATGCCGCTTGCATAAAACTTGTAAAAATACATGTGTATAGGTCTGGGTAGGGATTTATATTATAGGCCCGAAGGCAACTTGTGGTGGATCTTGTTTTTGAAAATACACTCGAGGGATCTCATCCTCGAGGGTTATTAATCCGGAAGATCGATTGATTAAATGACCTGAGTTAAGTGTGATCCAATAAAATTCCACTTAACTTGTCCTGCAAATAAAAAAATACACAATAAAGGAGAGCATAAAACAGAAAATGAGTACTAAATGGACCTGGTAGAAGCTCCAAGCGTGTCCCCGCGCCTAGGCGGCGAGCTCCTACTCCGTACCTACACATCAAAACTAAATACTAACGCCCGCTCATGATGTATTCACACATCTTATAGCATACTCACATCAACCATGCATCAATCAACGCACATTAATAATGATTAGTATAAGTTTTCCTACTCTAAGTCGCATTAGATTACAGTACTTATTTAGTCTACTTAATTAATTCCTTAACATTCGTTTTAATATCACACAATCACACATATTTATATTTTTAATAACAAAAAATCATCTAACACATCAATCATTCAATCATATCATCCTAGCATGTTGTACTAATAATCATTACTTTTAAATAATTTACTAAAATAAATTATACCAAATTATACCTTGCACGTCGTCGGTAATCGGCGACGACTAGGGTTTCGTCGCAAGGTTCAAGGCTAGAATTTGGCACCCTGTGGCATCCGAAGTTCGATCGGGTTCAATCGGGGGATTTGGTAGAAGATCGGGTGATTTCCGACGAATTTCGGTGAATCTAGTTTTTCGACTGGATTTGAGGGTTTTTCGGCGGCTGTTCCGATGGGGCAATAGGGGGTAAGAGTCAGCACCATCTCGGTGAGCTCGACCCAATGGTGGTGACGGCAAGGGTGACCACGGTAGCGATGACCACCGGCGGTGGTATCGAATCTCGACCGGGGTGGTCGGTTGCTCTGATCAGACCAACGGCTTCCTCGGTGGCGGTGCTAGGTAGGGGGAAAATGTCGAGGAGGTCGAGGGAGTGGTTGTCAGCATCACGACGGCGGCGGCGCGGTCCAGATGGCAACGAATCGACTCAGGGAACATCGCGCGTTCATGCTGCGATTCCGGCATTGTGGCAGCCAGACGGTGGCCAGGGTTGGTCGAGGAGCCTTGGCGACGATTCATTGAGGCGGGACGACATCGATTGGCGGCGGGATGGCTTCGGCAGCGGTGGCGACGACGACGTACAGAGGTGGCGAGGGTTTGGGGTGAGGAAGAGAAGTGTCTGAGGGTTTTGGTAGTGTAAGGTGTTCGGTGCCAAACTCATAAATAAAACTTGACTTGAATTCGACTCGAAATAAAAAATAATAACTAATTCGTAATAAATCCTAAAAAATCTAGAAAATAGGAGAAAATCTAATAAAATATATTACATACTATATCACTACAATGACATGCTCACCCACCCAAACATAGTAAATGCGCATCCTAACACGGTAAACGATATAAAACTAATTCTATAATCCAATATATATATATATATATATATATATATATATATATAAAATAAACTTACATACTCTTATATATTCTGATAACTCATTCTTTTCTGTTGTATTCATGACGTTATCATCATATACTTAGATATACATGACCCACATAGCTCATACACGCAACCGGCGTCAATTCAATACATGTGTTCTGAAACTATTCAACTCGAAAATAACAGTCGAACAAACTGGTTTAAACTATAAAACCCTGACTTAGGTTACGGATTTTACATTTTCTCTCTAAGTTACCCACGTGTTTAACCTTAGAGAATTCTCTTCGCAAAGCCACCATAGTCCACAATATAAATTAATTATTTGGCTAGGGTTAAATCTTAACCACATCCTATCATCACTTGTAATTAATGAGATAAATATGAGAGGAAGTATTATTTGTTGGAGTTCGTAATACTATTTATTTGGGTTGAAGGGAAGGCTTGAAGATTTATTATATGGTAGAATCATAGGGAGATGAACTTTGGCACAACACAAGTAATAGATAATTTTAGAATGATTGTATGCAACAAAATGGATTGTTTACATACGAACAAACTTGATAACTTAATAATTGGAGCAACAAGCAACTTTAGAGGACCTAGTCTTCAGGATGGGAGCCTTAACTTAGCGGCCTCGAGCTCGTTCAATACGGGAACAGAGAGAGTTATGCATAGACTTTGAGGCCCTTCCCCCTCTTCTAAATTATTGGACGACATTTCTTTCTACATTCTTTTCATCAATGATATCTTTTAAACCTTTTAGTTGAAGAGTTTTATACACACTTAAGTGTAAGAATCTTTTAAAATTACATATATAGGAGGCTTTGTTGATCTAAAATCATCCAATTGGTCAACACTCTTAGTTTAAATGCAATATTAAATTAGGCTCATTTTTTAATATTATTAATATTTAATAAATAAATAACCATAAGCAAAGGTCTAAAAGAATATGTTCTTTTGGCATTTTAAACATAACAAAATGGGATATTTGTTTATAAGGAGTATATGCTTGAAATTGATAAATTTATAACTTATATTTGCTTTTAATTTTGATTAATTTAAAAAGTAGAGGTAGTTTGCAATTTTAAAATATGGTCTCGATCATTTGACTAAAACGGTCAATGGAGCTGGTCATAAACATCTTGTTGATTCGACGTCAAATGTTAAATTTAACTCAGGAAAGCTATAAAAGCGAACATAGACTAGGTCCCAAGGAGTTTTTATTACCAAAAGAAAGTTTAAGTTAAAATTATTGTTGAAACCAATATTGTTTAGCGTGCAAATGCCCGTGAATAATTATTATATGATTATTAATCGGCTTAAACATGATTAAACAAAACAAACCAAAGATATTATGGTCATAGACAGTAACGCTTCGAAGTCATATTAATTTCTCGTTCATCCGCAGACTTTGCTGACACATCAAATATTATTTTAAAATAACAAAATTAAAGTGAATTTTCAAAGGACTAGTCTAGGAAAACTAGTTGAGCTGTAAAATAATTAAGAATATATATAATAACAAAATAAAAATGATATGTATGTAACATATGCTCATAAACAAGTACGTATGACAACGACAATCTTATTTCATAGCGGCAAAAATTTTAAAAATGTTTTTCTTGGCGTGATAGAGTGGAGATAATTATTATTTTATTATTATAAAGGATTGCTCATGGAAATAGCCTGTTTCTCCAACATTGCTTACGACAAGCGGCCCAAATTCAACTCTCGAGTCCAAATAATACAATCTACCTAATATAATTTTTTTATATTTAAATCAGCTTTTTGAGGTAATATGAATTATATATATTTATTAATTTCGAATGATTTTAAAAGGAGATGTATACACATCAATAAAAAATTATTCTGAGTCAGTTTAAGTAATCTTCGAATAGCTAGATTTTGTTTTAGCTTCGTATATAGCTTATTAAATCGAGACTAAATATCAAATTTTAGATTAAGATGCTGAATAAATATCTTTAATTCGTACGTGTTTTTCTATAATAAAGTGGAAAGTATTTAATTTTAATTATACTAGTTGATATATGAAAATTATGTGTGTGCACATGTTAGATAGTTTTGTAAGTAATTAATGAAGACTTTTTATGCACTCAATCCAAAAATATTATTCACAATTCAATACAATTATAGGAATTGAATTTGCTGTAATATTGAATACTAAGGTAAAATATTTACTTTGGCATTTCTCTCATTAATCTAAATCATCATAATTTATAGCTAGAATTTAATTACTTATCATAATTTTACCTTTTAAACTCCAGCAATTTGAATTGCTTAAAAAGAGGCTTCTCGGTAGAGGTTTGGTTTAGCATACTGAATCCACTCTTCTTAAAAATTGAATTTGCAAATAAACAATATATGGCAGCCACAGCAACGCCCACGAGGATAAATGAACATGAACAATAAATTTTTACCATTTTATATATCATAAATTAACAATATTAAATAAGTTATGAATAATGATTATTAAATTAATTTTTCACTCATAAAATATAAAATATTCTAATTATCTAAATTATGGTAAACTAATATTACAAACTAAGAAATAATTAAGTAATTGAAAATTTTAAATTGATAATCTCATCAAAGGAAAATTTTAATAATTAAATACTTTAAGATTATGGTTGAGGCATAGATGGGTTTTACAATTAAATATAAAATGACTAAATAAAAATCAACTAAATCAGTAGAATGGTTACGATAAAGCCTTTTATCATTATCGTTTATATTTGAAGTCGGTTTGGTTAAATTAATAGATTTTTTTACCATTTTCTTTTATAATTAAATAAACTCGTCATTATTTTTTTCTATTTTATGCCAATTGATTAATAAATAAATTGATAAATTCAGACCATTTACAGCCAAAGGGGTGATGCATTTTATGTCTCTAGTGCTCCATCAACCCCTGCATGCATGGACTACGTACAAAGATACAAAGACAAGGATACTGGCCTTTTCCTAATTTTTTTTATGTTATTTAAATACATTTCCCAACTTGATATGTGCTCCATCCAAAACTAGCAGATGATTGTTTTTATATTGATATAATCCATTCTCCTTCATGAGCTATGTTCAAGGAAGTATATCACATTGACCTTTTAGCAGCCACATTAGTTTTTGATGTTAATGATTATGGTGATGAGGAGAAAGGGGAGTATTTACACCTGCTAAATTCTACTCCAACATTCACTCAAGGTCAAGATAAATTTAAATCTTTGGACTTGTAACCTTTAATATCGACAAGGATCAAACCTTCCATTGAAGTTCCACCAACTTTGGAGTTGAAACAGCTTCCATCCCATTTGAAGTATGCATTTTTAGGCCCTTTTAACATTCTATCGGTTATTATTTCGTCTACTTTAACTAGTATGCAGGAAGACAAGCTATTGAGAATATTGTGGGAGCATAAGCTAGCTATAGGATGGACTATTGCTGACATTTGTAGTATTAGTCCTTCCTTTTGTATGTATAAAATCATTTTTGAAGATTGATATAAACCATCAGTAGAACATCAGCGGCGGCTAAATCCAATCATGAAAGATGTTGTCAAAAAATAAAGTATCAAGTGACTTGATGGAGGTATACTTTTCCTTTTCTGATAGTTCTTGGGTGAGTCCTATGCAGTGTGCACCTAAGAAAGATGGTATGATTGTGGTAGCAAATGAAAAAAATGAATTAATTTCAAAAAGGACAGTGACGGGATGGAGAGTATGCATGGATTACCGAAAACTCAATGAAGCTACCAGAAAAGATCACTTTCCATTACCATTCATTAACCAAATGTTGGATAGGCTAGCAGGCAATAATTTTATTATTTCTTTGATGGATATTCAGGATACAATCAAATTGCGATCCTCCAAAGGATCAAGAGAAAACAACCTTCACATGTCGGTACGGTACATTTTCAGGATGCCATTTGGCCTTTGTAATGCTCCAACCACTTTTTAGTGATGCATGATGACGATTTTTTCAAACATGGTGGAACATGGAATGGAGGTATTTATGGACGATTTCTGTTTTTTTGGTGATACTTATGATAATTGTTTGTAGGTTCTTGATTGGGTTCTCCACCGATGTAAAGACACCAATTTGGTTCTCAAGTGGGAGAAGTGTCATTTCATGGTACAAGAGGGAATTGTTTTGAGTCACAAAGTATCCAACAAGGGTTTGGAAGTGGATAGAGCAAAGATTGAAATAATTGAAAAATTGCCCATCCCAACATCAATTAAAGGAGTTAGAAGTTTTCTCGGGCATGGAAGTTTTTATCGCAGTTTTAATAAATTTTTTTTTCTAAAATTGCTAAGCTACTCTCTAATTTGTTAGAAAAAGATGTTGTGTTTGATATAAATGCTGAGTGTTTAGAAGCTTTTGAAGTCTTTAAAGTTCGATTAATTTCTTCTCCGATACTTGCTTTCCCTGATTGGAATTTACCATTCAAGCTAATGTGTGATACCAGTGATTATGCAATTGGTGCTATTTTGGGGCAACGAAAAGATAAACTTTTTCACCCAATTTATTATGCAAGCAAGACACTCAACGAAGCTCAACTGAATTACACTACCATTGAAAAGAATTGTTAGCTGTTGTGTATGCCTTTGAGAAATTTCGGTCTTATCTCATTTGTACTAATGTAATTGTATATATGATCATGCAACTCTTAAATATCTTTTTGAGAAAAAAGATGCCAAACCAAGGTTAATTCGATGGGTATTCCTACTACAAGAGTTTGATTTGGTAATCAAAGTTCGAAAAGGGTCCGAAAATAAAGTAGTTGATCATCTTCCTAGACTCGAGAAAGGAAGTCTAGACGACCCTTCACTCTGGATTAATGATTATTTTTCGAATGAACAACTTTCAATGGTATCAAATTCTCCTATTCCCTGATTTGCTGATTATGTGAATTTTCTTTCTTGTCGGTACTTCCTCCTAATTTGACATCTCACTGAAAGAAGCAGTTCCTCCATGATGTGCATGCTTATTTATAGGATGAACCTTTCTTATTTAAACGTTGTAGTGACCAAGTTATTTGGAGGTGTGTGCCGGACGAAGAGATAGATAGCATTCTCCATCAATGTCACTCCTCCGATTATGGTGGTCATTTTGGTGGAGCGCAGACTGCGATGAAACTTCTTCAATCTGAATTTTATTGGCCTACTTTATTTAAAGATTCATATTTTTTGTTTTATAGTGTGATCGTTGTCAAAGGGTGAGAAATATCTCACGTCGGCAAGAAATGTCACTTACTAACATTTTAAAAGTGGAACTGTTTGACGTATGGGGAATTGATTTTATGGGACCGTTCATACCATCTAATTAAAATCTATATATTCTGGTAGCGGTTGATTATGTATCAAAATGGGTAGAAGCAGCTGCTTTCCCAACTAATAATGCTAATGTGGTGTTGAAATTCTTGAAAAAGTTTATTTTTACTAGTTTTGGCACTCCTAGAGCTATTATTAGTGATGAGGGTACACATTTTTGTAATCGTCAATCTAATATTTTATTGCAGAAATATGGGATCAAGCATAAAGTAGCTACAGCTTATCATCCCCAGACAAGTGGACAAGCTGAAATTTCTAATAGTGAAATTAAAAGAATTTTGAAAAAGATTGTTTGCCCCTCCCTCAAGGATTGGGTCTATACGTTTGGATGATCCTTTATGCGCATATAGGATGGCACCACTTGAAATGTCTCCATACTGGTTGATTTTTGGAAAAGCATGCCATCTTCCAATGGAGCTCGAACATAATGCATACTGTGCTATTAAAAAGTTAAATTTTGATATGAAGGCTTGTGGAAAAGCATGCCTATCTTCCAATGGAGCTCGAACATAATGCATAATGCGCTATTAAAAAGTTAAATTTTGATATGAAGGCTTGTGGGGAAAAGAAACTTCTTCAATTAAATGAGCTAGACGAGTTCCGAATGGAGGCATACGAAAGTGCCAAACTGTATAAAGAAAAGCCAAAGAAGTGGCATGATTAGAGTATTTCCCATCATACTTTTCAACCCGAACAACATGTATTATTATTTGACTCTAGGTTGAAATTGGAAAATTTCCCATCATACTTTTCAACCCGAACAACATGTATTATTATTTGACTCTAGGTTGAAATTGTTTCCAGGAAAAATAAAATCACAATAGTCCAGTCCTTTCATCGTCCGACAAGTATTTCCCTATGGAGCTGTGGAAATTTATAAGGACGGTTCAGGTACAAGTTTTAAAGTTAATGGGTAGAGATGTAAGCCTTATCTTGGAGGTAATGTTCTCGTACACCAAACCTCCATTACCTTCTCCCCACATTAGGTATGTTAGAATAGTCGGGTTGATGACTATAAATTTTCCGCACCCGTGCTTTTGGTTTATTTTTTGTAAGATAAGTTATTTAGTTTTTAATTCGGGAGTTTCTAGTTTTATTTTGGTTTGTGTTTTATCCCTTCCACTTACTTTGTCTTAACATGGAAGTCCTTTTGCTTTGTCATTTTGAGTCTATTTTTTTTAGCATTGGGACAATGCATTGTTTAAGTTTGGGGGGGGGGGGGGTTTACTTGATGTTAAAATAAATTAGGACTTGTTAGTAGTTTTTTTTAGGGTTGTGTCATTAGTGATTTTTTTATTTCATATGACTCATTCAACTTATTAATTTGTTCAATGATAGAAGTGTTTGCTATTTTTTTTGTTTGATAATATAATATGAAGAGATTCTATGAGTATTTATATTCTGAGTTGAATCGTAAATGTTTTTCCCTTTATAATTCTTTTTGTAACTCCCAACTTTGATTTTGATGATGCTTAGATGACGTATATGCAATTGTTAATACAATTGAAGAAAGCGATCTACAATTCTAGTAAAAATTTTCTTAAGGCGAAGTCATAGGAGACTTGTCATGATATAAATGATATAGGTGAGTTTGTTAACCAGGTTCTTTCAAGCTACCCTTTACTTATCCTTGTTTCAGCCAATTTTGAATCGTAAAGATAACTTGTTGTGCATGTTTTCCTATGATAATAACTGATTTAGCCTTTATTTCATTTTATTATTTTTTTCTTGTTTGTTAATTGTCCTAACCTAAAACATTAGTGATTGACTTTTTCCAAGGTTGAAATGAATTAATTACTAAATGAAAACGATATCTTGGGGTATGAAGGAGTTGAAAAAAATGGAAATTTTTTTTTAAGAAGTGTTGAAATTTTATAAGTCAAATAAAATAATATGAAAAAAAAGTTGAAAAAAGGGAAAAAGAAAAAGGTGTTTCATGGTTATTTTATCAATTATGTATGTTTTTGGAAGCAGAATGTAAATGAGTGGATGAAATTGTTGGTGGCAAATATTTAAATTAATTTGTTTCAAGTTTGCAAAGATTCTTGAGCTAGGGCTTATTGTTTATTATCTTTATGTCAATTTTTAGCTTTGAGTCTAGCCCCATTACAGCCTATAAAGTCTTATTGATCTTAATTGAAAGGTATTTATATTAGTGGAGAGAAAATTGATACTTGAACTTATGGAGAATTTGATTTAATTGTATTGGATGATGGTATAAGTTGATTCTAAACTCATTTGAGAGATAATTTGGGAGTTTTATTTTCTTTTCGCATTGGGAATTATGTTTGCATCTTTATTTTACAATTTGATATCTTGTGAATTTTGGAATGTTATTATTTGATTTCAAGGAATGATATTGTGTACTAATGAAAAGTTATAAATTTATTTGTTAGATGTGTTGTGTGGAGTGGGGAAATGATTCGAGTCTATTTTAGGTTTTGGGCGGGACTAGCAAATATTCAAGTTTGGGGGTGTGGTTTACTTGATGTTAAAATAAATTAGGACTTGTTAGTAGTATTTTTTTTTTAGGGTTGTGTCATTAGTGATTTTTTTTATTTCATATGGCTCATCTAACTTATTAATTTTTTTGATGATAGAAGTGTTCGTTATTTTTTTTGTTTGATAATATAATATGAAGAGATTCTATGAGTGTCTATATTGTGAGTTGAGTTGTAAATATTTTTTCCCTTTATAATTTTTTTTATAATTCCCAACTTTGATTTTGATGATGCTTAGATGATGTTTATGCTATTGTTAATATAATTGAAGAAAGTGATCTAGAATTCTAGTAAAAATTTTCTCGAGGCGAAGTCGTAGGTGACTTGTCATGATATAATTGATGTAGGTGAGTTTGTTAACGAGGTTCTTTCAAGCTACCCTTTATTTATCCTTGTTTAAGCCAATTTCGAATCGTAAAGTTAAGTTGTTCTACTTGTTTTCCTATGTTAATAATAGATTTAGCCTTTATTTCATTTTATTATTTTTTCTTGTTATTTAATTGTCCTACCCTAAAATCTTAATGATTGATATTTTCTAAGGTTGAAATGAAATGATTACTAAATGAGAATGATATCTTTGGGCATGAAGGAGTTGAAAAAAATGGAAAATTTTTTTATGAAGTGTTGAAATTTTATAAGTCAAATAAAAGAAGATTATAAAAATATTGAAAAAAGGGAAAAAGAAAAAAAGGTGTTTCATGGTTATTTTATCAATTATGTATGTTTTTGGAAGCAAAATGTGAATGAGTAGATGAAATTATTGGTGGCAAAGATTTAAATTAATTTGTTTCAAGCTTGGAAAGAGTCTTGAGCTAGGGTTTATTGTTTTTAATCTTGATATCAATTTTTAGCCTTTAGTCTCGCCCCATTACAACCTATATAGTCTTATTGATCTTGATTGCAAGGTACTTATGTTAGTGGTGAGAAAATTGCTACTTGAACTTATGGAAAATTTGATTTAATTGTATTGGATGACGATATTAGTTGATTCTGAACTCATTTGAGAGGTAAGTTTGGGAGTTTTATTTTATTTTCGTATTGGGAATTATGTTTGCATCTTTATTTTACAATTTGATATCTTGTGAATTTTGGAATGTTATTATTTGATTTTAAGAAATAATATTCGTACACTATTGAGAAGTTATAAATCGATTTGTTAGATGGGTTGCGTGGAGTGGGGAAATGATTCAAGTCTAGTTTAGGTTTTACTCGGGACTAGCAAAAATTCAAGTTTGGTGGGGTGGTTTACTTGATATTAAAATAAATTTGGACTTTTTAGAAGTATTTTTTTTAAGGGTTGTGTCATTAGTGATTTTTTTATTTCATATGGCTCATCCTCTTATTAATTTTTTCGATGATAGAAGTGTTTGTTTGTTTTTTTTTTGTTTGATAATATAATATGAAGAGATTCTATGAGTGTCTATATTGTGAGTTTAGTTGTAAATGTTTTTCCGTTTATAATTATTTTTGCGACTCCCAACGTTGATTTTGATGATGCTTAGATTACATTTATGCTATTGTTAATACAATCGAAGAAAGTGATCAAAAATTCTAGTAAAAATTTTCTCAAGGCAAAGTCATAGGTGACTTGTCATGATATAAATGATGTAGGTGAGTTTGTTAACCAGGATTTTTTAAGCTACCCTTTATTTATTTTTATTTCAGGCAATTTTGAGCCTTAAAGTTAACTTGTTCTGCCTGGTTTCCTATGATGATAAAAGATTTAGCCTTTGTTTCATTTTATTGTGATTTTTTCTTATTTGTTAATTGTCCTAACCTAAAACCTTAGCGAGTTGAAGTGATGGTGGCGGTAATGGTGTAAAAGTTTAAAAATTATGAAAAATCGGTTGCGTGGAAGATAGGGTTGAGTGGATGGCCCATATCTTGCCACATGGCACGATCGAACTGCAACTACTCATTGCCTAGTGGGGCCCACCTATGGGTATGTGCAACATATATATATATATATATAATATATATATATATATATATATATATATATATATATAGACGGAAAGCTCGGATTGAGACCATCCAAAGTCAAAATTAACTCAAATCCTAAAAGTGACTCTTTAGGGGGGAATCAAGGAAAAAAGGTTAAATAGGCCTCGGAACCCTAAATGCAATCGAGTTGGGCCCACGGGGCATAATTCGATAGTCCAAAATCCTTGTGATGCTTGCAATGAGATACCCAAAAATCCCAAATGGATAGTAAACTTTGCAACGGCCTAGATCTAGGCATAAAATCCTGACTAACATATACAAACAAATCTGTATAACTCAGTATACACTGATAACTCATGATCTTATCATCATCATGTCGCGTATACTCAGCCACTATAACATGCTCATATGACCATCTTTGCCCATACTTATAATATGAAAACTAGTGTGGCTCGAGCTCGCTCAAACCCATTCGAGATTACCCAAACTAGACTAAACTAAAATTGGATAAAACCCTAAGCCAAAATTGGGGGTTTTACACTAACACTACAGGTTGTTGGAGACATGCAGAGGCTAAAACTTTAGAGTTGCGGATAAACGCAGAGAAGTTCTGTATAAGGGGACGTCCTCTTTTGTAGAAAAAAATAGAGAACAACTTTGGACAGCTAAGTGATGAGACCGAAGACAAGAAAGAATAACAAAGAAGTTGGATTAGA
This sequence comes from Piper betle, assembly GCA_033002965.1. Classification (NCBI taxonomy): domain Eukaryota; kingdom Viridiplantae; phylum Streptophyta; class Magnoliopsida; order Piperales; family Piperaceae; genus Piper; species Piper betle. Next base: position 13,420 of record JAURVB010008326.1, on the reverse strand, counting down.
AGAACAAGACACTTTCTCCAAAAGAGTTTTTCTTATTTTGATTTAGTTTCTTTGTAATTAAATGATGTCTTTTATATCACATATGAATTCCTTGAGTTTAATCGAATATTTTTTAGAGTAAATTCTTTTCTAGGATTTTCAATGGCACCTAGTGCATGAATTAATAAAGGTTATTAAATTTTATCTATGTGATTGTGATGTTGGATCATCTATTTTATTCTATTCTTTAATGCTATCATTAGATTGGTCATCTATTGTTAAATATAGAGATTTGATCTTGTCTAGAAATAGAAAAAATAAATTTGTCATTGAATAAAATAGCCTTTTTCATATATTTTGGGTGATTCCATAGCTGCAAAAATCGAAATCATAATCCGAATTGGTTTTCTAAGGAGTCACTGAATCAGATCGAATCGGTCTAAATCGGTCAGGAATCGGTTTAGTTAAATTGGACCAAATCAGTCATATACAAAAATTTTAATTTATTCAAAATTGGTGGGTTATTAGTTATAGAGCATGTCATTTTGATGTCATGGTGTTTGTTTTATTTCTTGAGATTTTTCCAATTTTTTTCCAACTTTTTTAGGATTTATTATGATTAGTTATTTACAAGTTTTATTTACAAGCTTGCCTCCGGCCACCCTTATACTTCTCATCTCCTCCCCCAAACGCCCAACACTTCTCCTCTTCACCCCTAAACCCTTGTCGTCGCCTTGGACGTCACCCTGCCATCAATCGACGCCGCCCAGCCCTGTCGTGTTGTCGTCGTGTCATCACAATCGCCCCCGGCCACCATCCAGCCATTGTGATGCCGAAATTGGCTGCGATTGCGCTGTTTCTCTCGACATGATTCTGCCACCGTCTATGCCATATCGCTGCCTCTCCGTGATGTCAACACCTCTGTCCTCGACCTCCCATACATTTCCCCCCTACCTAGCCCCGCCGCCGAGACAAGCCGTATGCCCAATCAGAACGACCGACCCCCCCCTCCCTCGTCGCCAGTCGTGCTGCAGTCCAAAATCGGTTCAAATCGGCCAATTCCAGATTTCGCTTCAAATAGGGTGGAATCGGCTTGAATCGGTCGATTCATAGACCGATTTGAGCCGAAAACCAATTTACACATTTTTTCGACTCGGATTGCGTCCTATCTGATTTAAATTGGCCGATTCCGAGTGGAATCGGCCAATTTTACAACAGTGGATGATTCACATGTGAGATAGAGATATACTCATGTGTCTTGGATAACGGTTAAAGGAGGAACTTAAAATATTATTTTGTATATATACAATTTCATAGGGATATAGGAGTTGGGTGTAAGTAATAAGTTTATGGTGAATCGAGAGATGTTATGAATAATTAATTCATGTGGTTAATGATCAAAAAGTGTAATTAATAAGTAGAAGTTATAAATTTAATAATATAGAGCACTATGTAAAATTGAAAATCCTAGGTTTGTACTTGCATTATAATTTTCACATCACCTATGCTGCTGCTAAGTTTTGATTCTTCTGATCGACGGTAAACAATTAACAATGAGTAAATTTTATTTTAAACCATACAAGTCTTTAGAACATAAAACTCTTGTCAAGATCATAAATTTGATGTCTCTTAAACTATATATTTATGTCAAATCAATATTTAAAGGGATTTAGTAACATAAAATTTTAATGAAACATAACAATAACACTAGTTATTCATATTGATCAATATAATTATATTTTTATTTTCAAAATAAAAAAACGTTAAATTGATAAAACAGTACTGACAAAGGCTTCAACTAGTATTTTGCCATTTCTTTTAACCATTTTTTCAACCGAAAAAAATTACTTAGCTATTTTATTTTGAATTAATTTGAAACGATTGATAAAACAGCAAACTGACAGTCCACATGCAGTTTGAACGGTCATTTCCAGTTGTGCACTAAAGTATATGTATCACCCTGATTCAGTTCAACCTGACACTAAATCAAGGTATTAAATCTTCGACTGTTGTTCTTGCTCTGTTAAAATAAAAAGCTGACCACAGGATCAGACCTAACCACTTGAGTTGTCAAAAGATGGAAGGCTCGAGTGATTCTAATGCGCAGGGAAAGTACATAAACACGAAATGCATGCACAAGCTCCTAATGTAAAACCTGTGACCTGAGTGAGGGTTTTTATAGTCAGAACAGGTCTATTCGATTGTTATTTTTAGTCGAGTCAATTTCAGAACACGCATACCGAACTGAGGCCGGTTGTGTGTTATGAACCATGAGGGTCATGTGTGCCCAAGTATATGATAATAACGTCAGTAAGACAATAGTAAAATGAGTTATCATAATATATTAGAGTAAGCCTAGATTTTTTTAATTTATTTTAGTATTAGATCGTAGAAATATTTTTAGGCTGAATAACATATTAGGACATATTATATGGCAGTTTGGGTGGGTTATTAGTTATAGAACATGTCATTATGATATTTATAGTGTGCATTATATTTTATGGGATTTTCCCCCCAGTTTTGGATTTTTTGAAGATTTATTATAAGTTAGTTATTATTTTAGACTCAAGTCAAAGTCGAGTTTACTCACAAAACTGCCACCCAAGCCCGTCCCGACCTTCTTCCCCCCTAACCCCAATGCCACCCTTGTGCTTGCCGCCAACGTCACCTCCGGCCACCACACTGTCGCCGCCGAGCCCTCGAGTGCCCCCGGCCGCCACCTGCTCTCCATGACACCAAAACACTGTGCCCTAGCATCGCCCATCTTGAATCGTCGCCGTCGATGGTAACCTCAGCCGCAGCCATTCTCGACCTTCTTCTCCCCTAACCATGACGCCACCCCTGTCCTTGCTGCCAACTTCGCCTTCGGATGTCGCACCACCACCGCTGAGCCCTACCATGCCACCCCACACGCCCCTGACTGCCACCTGGCCTCCACGAGGCCAAAACACAAAGCCCTAGCGCCACCCATCCTAACTCGTTGCCGCCGCCGGCAACCTTAGCCGCAGCTGTCCAGTCCCCGTCTCAATGTTGCCGACCCTCTCATGACCTTCCCCAACTAAAGCAGAGCCCAAGGCTGACTGGCTCTACCAACCTGATCGACGTTGTAGACACATTGGGCTTGCTGAGCTGGTGCCAATGATACCCTATACCACCATCCCGCTGGTTAGCCCCCACCAGAAACTGCCAAAAATTGCCAAAAAACTGGATTGGCTGGAATTCACAGGATCTTCAGCCAAACTTATCCACTCGAGCTCAATCAAACTTTGGATGTGTGAATGCATCATTACTGGGCGTTAACTTTTAGTTGGATGTGTAGGTACAGAGTAGGAGCTCGCCGTCTAGGCGTTGGGACATGATTGAAGCTTCTACCAGGTTTATTTAGGACTTGTTCCCCATTTTATACTCTATTTTATTGTATGGTTGTTTTATCACTTGCAGGATGGGTTAAGTGGCGTTTTACCGAATCCCACTTAAATTGGCCATTTAATCAACCAGTTTTTTGAATTAATAACCCTCGAGGATAAGATCCCTCGAGTTTGATTTCAAAAATTAGATCCATTGCAATTTGCCTTATGGCATATTATATAAATCCTTTCCCAGACTTATATATAGTTTTATCGTATTTCAATGAGACAAGAGATGGGAAAATTTGACTCACACGTACCATGAGCGAGGGCACGTGCCAGTAAAAGCGGCTCTGGATCAGTGAGGAGGCTGCTCCATTGTCGAGGGTTCCTCACAACTCCCGTTTTGAGTTCTTCACACCCGAAGAAACATGGAGGTTTACAGGTACTGTTTAGTATAACACACATCAGTACTTGTGGTTCAAAGGGTGCTAAAGGTGACTACCTGAAAGTACTTAGTTTTCATGTTCAAGGCCAGGAGAATTATGAAGGAAAGGAGAGGGCTTAGGATATATTGGTAGTCCCAATGGACCAAGAAAATAAGAAAATATTGAGATAGGCATTAGACAAGTTAATTTAGGACTCTATCGAGTCTGCAGCCCAATTACTCCTCAATTAGGAGTGTTCACGAGAAGTATAGAAATATTTTTATTCAAAATGAGAGTCAAGTCTAATTTGTCAATTTGCTATGTATTTATATTTTTGGACTAGTAATACATGTTACTGACGTTTATTTTATATAAATGTAGGTAAGGATTAAACACTAGATACACCAGCTTGGACGGAGGAGCAGTGATCAACTTGGCACACACACACACACACACACACTCGTCAACCAAATGGTTGTTTTGGATGTTTTGGCTTTTTTTTTGTAATTATGAAAATGATATACTTGTGATGAAATTGCATCATATAAAGACGATATGATGTAGATTTTGGTATATAGAAATGGATAATGATAACATGATCTGAAATTATATTAGTGTGCAGATTGAACTATAAAGGGTTGGAAATGTGAATAGAATGAAGAGGTGTGTAAAACCCGTGATTGAAATTAGGGTTTTGTGATCTGAACTGGTCGGTTTGACTATTATTTTCAGTCGAGTTAAGTTTTAATTACGAAATGACCATTCATTTTTCTCAATGACCATTCATTTTTCTCACCAACCATTCATTTTTCTCAATTGACCATTTGTTTTTCTCACCAACCACTCGTTTTCTTCCCCCTTACATCTATATATTCCACACTTCTGACACTATCATCATTCAATCACCACCATCCTTCTCACCCAACTTCCTTCTTTTTTCTTCCTTCTCTTTTCCCCCACGATCCTCACTCAAGCTGGCTACAACCTCGTCACCGTCACCACATGACTGACGATTAGGTATGGAGTAGGAGCTCACCGTTTAGGCGTTAAGACACACTCGAAGCTTCTACCAGGTCCATTTAAGACTCGTCCCTGATTTATTATTTTATTCTATTGTGATTTAATTTTTACAAATTGTAGGACGATTTGAGTGGTGTTTTATCGGATCCCACTTTGCTTAGGCCATTTAGTTGAATAGTTTTCCTGATTAATAACCCTCGAGAATGAAATCCCTCGAATATGTTTTCAAAAATAAGATCCACCATAAGTTGTCTTCAGGCCTATTATATAAATCCTTACCAAGACCTACATATATGTAGTTTTCACATTTTTCGATAATAGTACTACACAAACCGGCATGCGTCAATTGAAGTCGCCGACAACCATGCTACGCAAGTGGCATGTGCGTCATAAACCGAAAATACCTGACAACCATATTATGCAAGCAGCATCTGCCTGTCGAAGCCGCCGACAACCATGCTACACAAGTGGCATGTGCCAGTCGTAAGTTAGAAATATTGACAACCATGCCACACAAGTGGCATGTGCCAGTTGAATCCACTAACAACCATGCTACACAAGTGGCATGTGTCAGTCATAAGCTGGAAATACCGGCAACCATGTTATGCTAGCAACATGTGCCAATCGAAGCCATCGACAACCATGCTACGCAAGGCATGTGCCAATCGTAAGCCAAAAATACCGACAACCAGGCTACGCAAGTGAGTATGGAAGTAAGAAAAGGGCTTAGGATATAACAGTAGTCCCAAGGGACCAGAAAGTGAAATGAGAAAATGCCAAGAAAGGCATCAGCAACAGCAGATTAGTTCAGTTAAAGATGATTTCAGTTCAGTAGATGCCCTTTAGAGATTTCACAAAAACGTTTTCTTTCATATGAGAGTTTGCTCTCATAGTTAGTTTGATATTAGTTATATTTTTGGACCAGTAACACTCGTTACTGACGTATTTTTATTATATATGTAGGTGATGATCATGAGTAGGATGAGCCGAGCTAGCCTCGACGGAGGAGCAGTGATGTCTCTTGCACACACACACGCGCGCCGATCGACTATTTGTTTTGAATATTTTAATTGTGTTGTTATGAAATTATGCACAATGAAAATACTTATGATGAAGATTGTGGTAAGTAGAAATGGATAGTGATATTATGATTTGAAATAGATATTAGTGTGCTAGTCGAATGGTAAAAGTAAAATGTGAATATAATAAATAAGTGGGTTGAGACACAAATGTCGAGAATATTTTAATGTGATCGAATTAAATGTTTTGATATGTCATCCATGTAATAGCATATTAGGTTTATTATTGTACATCCATCGATGCATAGCGATAAACATCTACAATCGTGAGACACCGAAAGTAGATTTACAAGGCTGGGTTGGGTTAACCGACCTAACCGGCACCAATGACATTCAGGTTCGGTTTTGAGCGTAAAACTGGACTTGGGGTGTTACAGGTAGGTCGAGACCCAAAAACATAGAATATTTTGATGTGACCGAATTAAATATTCATGTGAAAAATGTGTTGTAGTGGATGTTGATAGTTTCATATATTTATACATATAGATTTGACAATGTGGCCTTTAATTGTACTTTTAGGGGAGACTTTTCATTTTATTTTGGGAATTCTTATCGATTTCATCGTAATTATTTTGGTATGTAAACTGGTTGTAATGTCATCTATGTAGTAGCATGTTAGGGTTCCGTACATTCATCCATACATAGCGATTAACATCTTCCATCTCAAAATACCGAGAATCTATCCACTCGAGACATGTGACGTTCCGATTCGGTTAGCGAGCGACCTGAATTTGGGGTGTCACACATATAATTGGGCTCATGTAATTAGGACATCCTAATTAAATACAAGTTACAAAAGAGACTTTTAATAATGGAAAAAATCCAGCAGCCACCCATGTAACTAGGATGTAGGAAAAATTTCACAACATGCATAAATTTCACATTTAACAAAAACAAACACAGAATGTTTCAAAATTTCTATTTCATCACACAGAACACATTACAATTACGTTTCACATATTCTCCACACATTTTAACATTTTTCAGGCAAGAAGTTACTCAGATTTCACATGAGCCCTCTATGCAAAACAAAATAACACAAAAGCTCCTTCAATCGATGTTTCTTTTACACTTTGTGCACAGGTACAAGTAATATGGTTTAGTGTACTTAAGTTATTTTAATATTCAATTCTAAGACTCCGGGACTTAACTCCTACACAACTAATTAGACTTACGTGCCCCACAGTATATCACCTGCAAACAGTTCAAACACATTTTCGTGATAATAATTTTTATGTATTTTCACACAAGATAACTATGTAGATTAGGTAAAATGACTAAAGGCTCTTATACATAATTATATTTGCTCATTAACCCCTATAATATTAACATCATAGTACCCACTAACCTCAACATCTTCGTCAATAAATCACAAACACTAAAAGAACAAGTCATCATCCCTATGAGTCATCAAACATATAATACCACATTATATAAAAATATGTGTTAGTAATAAAAAATTACTAGTACAAAAATAATTAATAAAAAATATTTAAAATTAACAAATAAATAACTCATTATTTATAAAAAAACTCGGACATGACATAAAAAATCTCTACACATCTACGTTATCGTACTATATTATTATCGTACACATGTCAAATACACCTTAGTAGAATATAATATACTTGAAAATCATAATCGCATTTATCACTCTACGGTGACTGATCGCCCACGAACACTTCTTTTTGGAACGTGTGGTGGATATGTTTATTGTTATATCGCATGCGACAGCTGCTTGAATACAGACGCATTTTCCAAACGCATCAAGCCCCTCGCCATTTAGCCATTTAGCCATTTATTTAAGATGCTATAACTGGCCTGGTGGTGCCATATTGGTGGGGCTTGTTTGACGGAGTCTCTAAAAAAATTTTTAATCGGCACCTTGGCAATCCATCTTTAATCTGAATGACCGGAGCCTATATAGCCATCCCTCGTCTACCTCCCGAGATCCAAGGTCGACAGCTGCCAGGAAAGCAGAGAATAAAACAACAAGCACAAGAGCCATGGACGACCTCATCCCTCCCTCCTCCCCTTCCTCACACAGCTCCCCCACGTTTCCCACGCCCCTCTGCCCGGACCGCCCTGGGTCCCTGCCGGAGGACCTCCGCCACCTCCTCCAGAGCCGCCCGGAGTGGTGGCTTTACGCCATCTTTTGGAAGGCAACCACCGATGACGACGGCCGCAACATCCTCGCTTGGAGAGACGGCTATTTCCGGGGGGCCGAGGACAATATGTCGTCGAAGCAGGAGGAAGGGACCGGTCATCATGTCGCCGACGTCGAGTGGTTCTACGAGGTCTCACTCGCCCAGTCCTTTAAGCCCGGCGATGGAGTCGCCGGCCGGGCGTTCAGCTCGGGGGAGGTGGCCTGGGTGACCGGCCGCCGAGAGCTACAAATGGTGGGGTGCAAGAGGGCGAGGGACGCGGAGCTGCATGGTGTACAAACCATGGCTTGCATTCCAAGCTCAACCGGCGTGCTGGAGCTCAGCTCCTCCTACCTCATCTATGAGAGCTCTAGCCTCATCCAGCAGGCCAAGTCCCTTCTCAAAACCCAGAATGCCTCAACGTCCGGCATCAAACACAACTTCACGCCCCAGCTTGAGCAAGCTCTCTCACTTCCAGTCGACGACGACGACGTAGTACTCATTCTCACACCAGGGGAGGCATCCGATCATCGTCAGCAGCGGCGGTGGAGGAACAAGGAGGCGGCGGCGCACTCGTCTAAATTGGCCGATTCAGACCGACAGTCCGCGTTACAGCCGGAGGGGGAGAGCAGGCCGAGGAAGAGGGGCCGGAAGCCGATCTACAACCTGGAGCAGCAGCCGTTCAACCATGTCGAGGCGGAGCGGCAGCGGCGGGAGAAGCTCAACGAGCGATTCTACGCGCTGCGGTCGGTGGTGCCCAACGTCTCCCGCATGGACAAGTCGTCGCTGCTATCGGACGCGGTGGCGTACATCAAGGAGCTCAAGGGGCGGGTGGAGGAGCTGGAGGGCGAGCTCCGAGCTGGGTTGAAGAAGAAGGTGACGGCGACAATGCTCAAGGTGGAGGAAGAGGGGAGATCGGTGAGGGAGGTGGTGGACGATAAGATGGAGGTGGAGGTGAGGATCATGGGGCAAGATGCGGTGGTGAGGGTGCAGTCGAGGAGGGTGGAGCACCCGGTGGCGATGGTGATGGACGTGTTGAGGGAGATGGAGCTGCCCGTCATCCATGCCAGCGTTTCCTGCGTTAAGGACCTGCTGCTCCAGGACATTGTGGTGAAGGTGCCCTTGGAAAGAGGTGGCTGGATGGTGAATGTGGAGAGCTTGAGGTCCACTCTGTGCACAAAGCTTCGCGTCTTTTAAACTTTTTTTCTGATTTACTTCTTTTGATTTACACTTTGATTTTGATTTGCCTTCCCTTCTCCGCGAAAGCTAAAACATGTTTCCTTGATTGGTTTGAAAGAAAATATGATAAAAAGAAACCTGTTTTCTTTTGGTGGAAAACATAAAAAATTGCAAGATAAATGATGGAAAGAAAGCGAGAACATGCAGTACATTTTTTTCTTTCTTACGTCATTTTCTCCCTCTCTCATAATTTATCAAACCAAAGAGACATGAAAAATCATTTTTAAAAAATCCTAGCAACACTTACTCTTAGTTAATTTTAATTTCCCTGCACTAATAGATTTCTGCTCTGACTTGTTCATTTTTTTTTATTAAGTACTTATACATGAGCCTTCAAGATGCTAGTTAAAATTATCATTTTGGATCTTTGTTTGTTGCATGTTTAGGGTCCACTTAAATAATTTTGATTGAAATTATTATAATTTTAAAATTATGCAGTTAATTTAAAAAGTTAGTGAGGTGCCAATTAAATATCATTAATTTCGAAATGTTAGATCATTGTCATAATTTAGCAATTTATATTAAATTTTTTGAAAATAAAAATATTATGTGTGGGGACACTAATTTTAATATCATTGCGAAAGCCAGTGGCCAACATCGCAGTTAAAATTTGGTATTTAATGATAATAATAAAAATATTACCTGGTGTTGTCCTTTGGTAGGTGATCAGTATGTGTCAAACTGTCCACGTCAATGTTACAGTATAAGATAAAACTCCCTGCTCTATTATAATTAATTTATCGATTTGATTAAATATTATATAATTATTTTCTATATAATTATAAAACTTAATTCTTACTCAACATTAATTTTTAACCTTTTAATTAAAAAATATAAATTTAATGAATATACTTAATTTAGAGTATGTATTTTTAATTTATAATGCTTGGTTTGATGATTAAAATATTTTATATTTTATAAATGAGAAAATATTTTAAATAAATTAATTTTAACCAACTTAATAAAGGTAGGTTTATTATATATAATTTTTAGTTGATTTAACCATTGATTAATTATTTAATCACTTGGTTATAATCGAAGTTTATAAACTTGGTTAATAACTTAATCATGTTAAAAAAATTTAAAATAATAAATAATTATGTCCATGCTATCGTACGGCCTTAATAGAGAATATATTATATCAATATTTTACATATCAATTAAGCGTATAAGATGAACTATTTTAATCCCTACTCAGCTTATAAACAATTTACATTAACTTAGCTTTATGGGCTTCCGACTTAATAAATAATAATAATAATTAATTTTAAAAAAATCAATTAATTTTTAGACCTACAAATATAAATGCATTCTAAAAAAATCAAGACTACTCATCCTGACATGACATGTTAGTACAATGAATTGTGTGATTTATCTTCCTCCTGCTTCCCTCGAATATTAATTTTCGTTGACGTGTGTACCTGCCGTCGAATATTAATTTCCCTTGACTTTTGTACCAATTTGACGCGAAATAGGTGAAATTTAAAATTAAGTTTAAATTTTCAATAAAAATAAATCAAATAATTTAGTTTCACTCCACAGCCGTGACGCGACTACATTCATGTTGCCGTATATTAACCATCACATCAAAAATTTGACCGGCCCATGTAATATCAATTACCATTTTTAATTTTTACATAATATCAGATGTTAATAATCTATTTATAAAAAAATTGTAAATAATCTTGAAGAGAACGTAACGGTGGGTGGCATTTAATCTCTTTTTTTAATTTCTGAAATTAATGGAATTATTACTATTCGAGATATAAAACAAAATAAATATATCAAGGAGACTGGATAAGGGGCCGGGGGGACCCCAACGATGTGAAGTGTCATAATGAATGAAATTAAGTATATGCAGGGGTATGGGCTAGGCATGGCCATAAGAAGCCAAGTCCCCCATGTGCTCCCCTCAGAGGAAATTTGCAAAAACGTGGGAAAAAGATTTCAATGGGATTGTCACCGAGACAAATAATCTATTTATTGTTAGATTCCGACAATACTTTGTATCAATTTGGCACGCGCCGCCCCTTCCCATCTCCTTCTCGGACGGTGACTTACGTGGTCCACTGATTTCTTCTGCTACCTGCTTGCTCCGAGCGTACAAAAACTCTTCTTTTTTTACCCTTTCGCATTGGTTCGAGAATTCTTTTGATATTTGCAAACTTCCTGGTTTGCCCAATTTAAAACAGGAGTGCAAACGTCAAATAGCATGGAAAGCTTTTTGAGGGTTGAAGTTTATGACAATTTTTCTTACACATTAGTTTCACAACGCCCCCATAATAATTATGTTTGCAGCCGCATCCATCAATTTAGTTTTCTTCGCATCTCCACTTCTTTTTTTTTTCTTTCTTCACATCTGAAGAATTGGACCCTTGGTGGATGTTTTCAAACAAGTTAGGATATGGGAAAGATTGAAAAATAATACAAGTAAAGAAGGTAGAAAAATGGGGAAGAACTAGATCTCAGAATACTAGAACTAGAACGATGGCCACCGCCCGCCGACTCATTGTCATCCCGGCTATTGACTCTGACAAGCCTTGCCGATCTCTAATGCCGGGACCCTCCACCGTCATTCCAACCACTGACTTGACCGTAGTGTCATGAAGAAGCTAACGCCCTGACCCCGACCCCATTTGCCGCCGGGATCGTCACCGGTGTTAAGTTTAATTTTTTCAGCAGTCGCCTTGCGAGGCCAATTTCGGCCTTCTAAAGACCTGATCACTGTGGCTATCTCCACCGTCGTGACCGCCGTTTCAGTCTCTACCTGTTGGTACCCTTCCCGACACCGATTAGCTGCAGACTACTGTCATCGCCGCCGGAGCCCGAAGCATTCAGGCCGTTGCCGTCTCCCACGATCCCTATAGCTTCGCCTGCCACCGACTACTGGTCTCGACCATTTGTCGGCCTTGAGGCACGACGGATCGCTGGAACCTGTTCGGATTCCACTGCGCCGGCGAGCCACACTTTGGGCTCGATTTCGGCCAGCTCCTACCTCTATTGAGGTCGCCGTTATCGTCGTCGGGTTCATCACCTCCGGCTCTACCGTTCCCAACCCTGCCTTCGTTAGGTAGGCTCACAAAAGGGACTTACAATAAGTATCACGGGCCTCTTTAATTTAAAAGCTGACCAAAAGCAATAAGGCTTTCCTATTAGCCTATATATATATCACCAATACCTTATACGATTGATATGGGATAAACCCAAGAACTCCCTCATACATCGGGCGATCCTGAAATCATCATTGTTTAACAATTTCCCCTTCATCACTAGCAGCTTTCACATTAGACAGAACTCAAGGTACCACATCAGGCAGAACTTGAAGCGTAGGCAAACCTTGGCAGCTTCCACATTAGATGAAACTCAAGCTGCCATATCAAACGGAACTCGACGTAGGAAAACTTGGGCTCTAATACCACTGTTAGGGCCTTCTAAGCCCCAAAAGAGACTTGCAATAGGTGTCACAGAGCCCTCTTAATCCAAGAATTAACTCAAAAGTTAACTCAAGTAATAAGGCTTTTTATTAGCCTATATACAAGTCACCAATATTATCTACGACCGATGTGGGATAAACCCAACAACTCCCTTCACACATCGGGGGGACCTCCGAAACTGTCGGCATGCAGCAATCTCACTCTTCATCAGATAAAACTCTCATCAGACGAAATTCACATATCATCTCAGACAGAACTCTCATTAGACGGAACTCATGAAGAAAACTTTTACAATCGGCAGTAGGCAAATCTAGGCTCTAATACCATTGTTAGACCCTTTAGGCCCATAAAAGGGACTTACAATAGGTGTCATGGGCCTCTCTTAATCCAAAAAATTATCCCAAAGAATAAGGTTTTTCCATTATACTATATCACACAGAACTCTCATTGGACAGAACTTACATATCATCTCAGACGGAACTCACATATCATCAACAAACTCCTCTTAAATCATTAGGTGGAACACATGAAGAAAACTTTCATAATCAGTGTAGGAAACATGGGCTCTGATACCACTGTTAGGCCCTTTGGGCCCACATAAAGGGACTTGCAATAGGTGTTACGGGCCTCTCTTAATCCAAAAGCTAGCCCAAAAGAATAAAGTTTTCCCATTAGCCTATATACAAGTTAAGAACAACCTCCACGACCGATATGGGATAATCCCAACAACTTCACACATCGGGCGATAAT
>JAURVB010008323.1:0-11523 GCA_033002965.1 Piper betle | reverse complement strand
TTCTAGTTAAGCCAGACCCCGGGTTGGTTCAGCCCTTTCGGTTTAGTTTGGATCAGCTTGGTTCAGTCTGATTTAGCCCGTTTTCGGTCGTTTCTCGACCGTTTTTGGTAATTCGAGAACCCTTACATTAGTTTAGAAGCATATTCACATGATTTAGCATGATTAGATGTTATGATTATATTTCTTTATTTAGTGTTTTATTTATTTATTTGTTTATTTATTTATTATTATTTATTTATTTTTATTTATATGTTTATTATATATGATGAATGTTTACATAATTATTTGTTATTATTACCATTATATTTACTTATGAATATTAGTCTTATTATGTGTACTAAATTGTGTATATTTATTTGTTTGTTTATATATTTATATATTTATTTATTTGTTAGTACATGTATGTTTTTATGTATTTGTATTTAATTATATATTCTTATATTGTATAACTATGATATTATTGTTATTATTATTATTCATGATTAATAAATATTAACTATTTATTTATTTATTTATTGAATTATTTATTATTTATTTAATTATTTATGTGTTTACTAATACGAGTATATATGATATTTACTCATGTTTCCTGTATATTTATATAGTATAATTAGATTATTATTTTATAATTAGAGTATTGTTAATGTTTCTGTAATTATTATTTATCTAATTATCTATGAGTCTATTTTTTTGTTTATTCATTTATTTATTATTTATTATTATTATGTCTTCATTTACGTGTTGTATGTTTCATTGTATGTTTATTTAGCTTTGTTTTTTTAGTAGGATGTATTGATGATATGAGCACACACTACAAACATGCATCATATAGAAACATTAGTATTTTACTGAGTAGTGGGTTCCGATATACTGCTTCAGAGTTTGAGCTTGTTGTAGATGTGCAGATACGCTTGGAGCTTGGACCATAGGTCCATGGACTCTCTTTCTCTCTCTACTTGACTCCTTGAGTGTAGAGTTTGCTCGTATTTTATATGTAGGATGACATCGGCGGAGTTTTATCGGATCCCTCTGATGTTGGACCATTTAGTTGTGTTTTCTACTCAAGTTTAATAAACTACAAGGATGAGATCCCTTGTTGGTTTTCAAACTTAAGCTCCAGAAATTTATTATGCAAACCTCTTTGCTAAGCCTATTATATAAGTATGTGCATGTTTACAGATTTCACGAATAAGAGAGTGAGCGGTATGAAGATATTTATGAATCGCACTAGTACTCCTACAAACCTTGAGGTAGTGCTGTTTATGAGGGTACTGCGTAATGCAGCGCATTTCCGAAATATATGGCACTAACTTAATTATTCCTTTTGCCACTCGAGTACTGTGGTAGGTGATATGTAAGGTGTGAGGGCGTAAACGCTGTATGTATGTATGAATGTGATTATGAGCCATGTATACGAACCGGCAATTGCTTTAATATGTTTGCATACTGCTCAGTGTGAGGCTATCTTGAACTTTCATAAGTTTTCATGGGTAATGGAATACCTATTTGCCAGATTATACTAGTTATTTTTTAGACCAGTAACATTGGTTACTGACGGTTTTCATATAATATGTGTAGCTCATGGAAATTCTAAGTCGACTTTGGTGGGAAGACAGGTAAACGCTCCACACACTTGAGCTCAACGCAATTATTTACTTTATTGTTTTTTATTTATTTATATTTGATGTGTTTGATGAATATCTGACAAGGTCTTCCATTCTCATGACACCAAGAGGGTTATTTCGATCTATCGGCTCAATGGTAACATTTTTTATTCTATTCTTCGTTAAATAGTACTAGGAAAATGCGAAAAATTTTACTTTTATACATAAATTCTCATTGAATAATAAGATAGACTTTACTAATTTAATATCTTAGATATAAAATATAATTGACTTTAAAGATACATCCTATTTGAATGAAAAGATATTTACAATTATTTGATTTTTATTATATTTTTTAATATAATGAAATAGACTTATTAATAGGAAGTTAGAAATTTAGGTTAACAGAGTTTCAAAACCGTGAATTTCTACCTTGAAAGGTGTGTGTATTCTTTTTTGTAATAAATTGAGGTTAGAGAGATTAAAACTTGTGACCCTCTGGAAGGGATATTTTTATTGTATTTTAATTCACTAATTTTCTTAATTTTAATATTAGATAAGTATTGAGTTTTCCATTTATTATTAAGAGTAGATAGAAAGGTATTATACTTGATTTTGCAGTTAAAATTGGCCACATTATCTCTCTATTTTAGTCTTGATTACATAGTTTTGAATATTATGAGTTGGCTTCATAATTGATTATTTATTCGTTGCAAAAAAAAGTGAATTATTCAAAGTCAGTAAGACTTGTAGTCTGCCAGCAGTGGACTTGGTAAAGACTTGTACTCTTCGACACGCTTGAAACTTTGCGAGTTCCACACGCGTTGTAGAAACATATGAGCAACCTAATATGTATATCATAATCGTTGAGTCTTGTTCTCATTGTGTCATTCTGTCACACTTCCTCGAGTACAAAAACATATGAGCAACCTTAACAAAAAGACATGACAATGCAACCTCACCGAAGGGGAAGGTTGCCAGTGCCTATACGTTACATGACTTGCACATGAGAATGTTACTTCAACCGTCTACACATCTTACTCTATTCATAATAACTTCTCTATATATACATGACTGTAGCCTACATCAGTATTATACATGTTCACTTGAAGCAATGCAAATAATTATGGACGTTGTTCAATATGCTTTCTTCCTTCTTTTCTTCTTCTCCACTTTCAATTTATTGTCTTGAGAGGCATTATTCTTGAGCAATGAGACTGACGGGGCTGCACTACTGCAATTCAAGGCTGCAATTGGCAGCAGCAGCTGCAGCTCCAGCTCCGACCATGTTCTAAGCTCATGGAATGACACCACCCATTTCTGCAATTGGGAAGGAATCCCCTGTGGACTTCGGCACCAAAGAGTGAGGCTCATCAGACCTGCATGGTCTTGGCTTGGAAGGGACCATCTCTCCTTATCTTGGGAACCTTAGCTTCCTAAGAGGGATCAACTTGAATCACAACAAGTTCAATGGCCAAATTCATCCCCAGCTTGGTCTCCTCCACAGGCTTGAGGATTTAAACCTGAGTTACAACTCACTCGCATGTCAGATTCCCATCAACATATCCCATTGTTCAAATCTGAAGGTTCTGAATCTAAATCGCAACCAGCTACTAGAGGGTCCAATTCATGCCCAACTCACCACCTTCCCAAAGCTTCTGATGATGAATCTCGGCCGCAACAGCATTAATGGGATTATTACACCCTCGATGGGTAACCTCTCCACTCTTCAATATCTAAGTCTTGCATATAACAACCTAACTGGTCAAATTCCCCATACGCTGGGAAAAATGAAAGGTTTAGAAGTCCTCTATCTATTGTTCAACAGTCTATTTGGAACAATACCCATTACTGTTTATAACATTTCCTCTTTGACAACTATTTCTCTCAGCAATAATCAACTCCATGGAAACCTTCCCATGAACATGGGACTCACTCTGCCTAATCTTGAAACTTTTCTTGCATCGAACAACTGCCTTGTAGGCTCTGTTCCAGCTTCTCTATCCAATGCCTCGCGCCTTCAAATGTGATATATAAGTAAAAATAGTTTATGTGGCAAAGTCCCCCCAAATATAGGGAACTTGGGGTATCTCACAAACTTGGGGCTAGGGGAGAACCACCTTAGAAATGAGGAAGAATTAAATTTTCTGGATTCTTTGGCAAATTGCACTCAGTTAGTTTACTTGAGTCTATATCAAAACTTATTTACGGGTCGTCTATCATTCATATCCAATCTTTCTTCTAAATTAGTACGCGTGGAATTGTCACAAACAGATTTGTGGGATTGTCAAGACCTCTGTATACAAAATAACTCTTTGACAGGTAATATTCCACCAAGTATTGGGATGCTTCGAACTGAGATCGCTTGGTTTATCTGAGAGTAATCTTCATGGAAAATTCCATTCCATTTGTAATGGGCTTGCTTCAATTGTACCTAACTGATAACAAGTTAGAGGGTAAAATACCCATATAGGGAAGCGACAAAGTACTACATACAAATGTCAGAAACAACTAAACGGTATCATTTCTTCCTTGTCCATTTTTCAAGATATTTCTAACAATTTTCTAAATGGAACATTACCCATAGAAATTTCAAATTTGAGGAATTTGGGGTGTCTTTCTATTAGCAACAATAGATTGACAGGCAAGATTCCCAGCTCTTTAGGATCTTGTACGAGCTTGGAGGTTCTCTTTCTGGAAGGTAATTTCTTCCAAGGAAGCATTCTTGTGTCTCTTGCGAATGTAAAAAACCTTCAAGAAATAGACCTTTCACAAAACAATTTTTCTGGTCCCATTCCAAACTTTCTCGGGGAACTGATATCGTTGGAGTTCCTTAACTTGTCATTAAATAACTTCAAGGGAGTTGTTTCCGATAAGGGAGTCTTTCAAAATGCAAGTAGATTAGACTTAAGGGGCAATGAATTGCTATGTGGTGGTCGAATTCTTTTTCATTTACAAGCATGTTCAACAGAAATCCATGAGAAAAAGAGGTCCAAAGTTTTGCATGTGATAATCCCATTACTCTGCTGCTCATTCGTCCTCATCTCCCTCTTGTGCTTTATGGGTGTATATTATTGGAGAAGAAGATAAAAGAAGGGGCAACCCTCTACACCCATTCTTGGTGAGAAATATCCAAAAGTCACATACCTGAATTTGATGAAGGCAACTAATGGATTCTCATCCAAGAGTTTGGTAGGTGCGGGAAGATATGGTTCAGTCTACAAAGGAGCACTTGAACAAGAAGGAACCACTGTTGCAATCAGGTGTTAAACCTTCAATTGTCATGGGGCAGCTAAAACATTCAATGCAGAATGGAAAGCCTTGAGAAACATCAAGCATCGCAATCTTGTGAAGATCATAACGTCCTGTTTAAGTATAGATCATCAAGGCAATGACTTCAAAGCTTTAGTGTTTGAATTTATTCCTAATGGGAGCTTGCAGACTTGGCTTCATAAATCTCACAACATAGAGCAGGCATCAGAACATCTGAATCTAGTACAAAGACTAAATGTGGCCATTGATGTTGCTTCTGCATTGGTTTATCTCCATAATCAGTGTCATGGTTCAATCATTTATTGTGACATGAAGCCGAGCAATATTCTTCTAGAAGATGAAATGGTAGCACATGTTGGTGATTTGGATTGGCTAAGTTTGCCAAGGAGGATTCAACCAATCTATCCCAAGGTAGAAGTAGCTCAATGACAATCAAGGGAACCATTGGGTATGTTCCTCCAGGTTATCATGTTTTTTCTTATCCATATTTTTCCTTTTTCTTTTTTTCCATCCATCTTGTCAATTGGTATTAATAATTAGATGGTTAACATGTAGAGTATGGGATGGGAGGTGAGATATCCACAAGTGGAGATGTATATAGTTATGGAGTTGTTATTCTTGAATTGTTTACCGGAAAGAGGCCAACTGACGAGGTTTCACTTAAAGGATTAAACATCCATGAATATGTAGAAGCATGCTCTTTCTGGGCAAGTTATGGAGATTGTGGATCCTAATATCTTTTCCAATACTGGCATGTGCAACCATGGAGCTACAAAGGAATGCTTAGCGTGGATTCTTCAAGTTGGAATAGGTTGCACAATGACGTCACCCCATGAACATCCAACCATCAAAGCTGCACTCAATAATGTTCTCGTGGCTCGAACCTCTTTTCTACGTTAGAATATATGTATAGACCTCACTGAGACAAACAAACACCATTTTGTATCAATGTTAGTGTGTTATATTATAAGTTGCTTTACATAAAATTTAGTGTTTAGACTCTGATACTTATAAGTTGCTTATTCATTACTCTGATTTTTATGAAATTCTCAATTGTTTGGAATTTCGTGTGTAAAACAACTAGTGCTATGACATATATTTTTCGCAAGGAAAGAAATTTCGCCGGTTTTTCATTATTAAGGCGACAAGTCTGATTCAACAACATCGCTTTCTTTATATGGAAACAAAGATCAATCTAAAGTAAAATATGGAATATGATAGAATGTTCATAATAGATTAAAGAAACAAATCATGATAACAAGCAACGTGCACACAAAAATCTTACTTCTATGAAGGAAAAGCCAAATGGCTCAAGCTAAAACAATCCTTACACTACACCAGTGGTAAGATTATACAGCTCTAAGTAAAACTAGATAGAGGATTATAATACAATTCATCAAAAGCACATGCTAATTATAAATTAAATTATATCTCACTCCAATGAGAAATATTGTATGAAATAAAACGATTACCAAGGTCACCAAAGGAAAGCTAAACCATGGTCTAGATGGGGTGGACGCCTTTTGACAAAGGGGATGGAGTACTTACCACTTCGTTTTCGTTTATTTTCAACTTCTGACGTCTCATAAGCAGATGTTGAATATTAAGACCATCATGGTTCTGTGTTTGGTCACTAATGTTGCTTGTGGTTCATTACAGCCATAGATCTCGCATCCCAACCTAATCACCGAGGACAAGAAGTGCCAGACTCTACTTATTGTCTTTAAAATTTTCAGAGTTGCCACAACAGCAAACAAGTCTTTACAATCGGTTATTGGTAGTAAACTCATTAATAGCTGGATGCATTGTTTTAAAAACTCCAGACCGGCCAGCGCCGGATATATGAGGTACAAGACTCCATTCCTGTTCAGCATGTAATTCTGTACATCCAATGAAAACTCAGTTTTTACTAAACTTGTGGAGAGAAGAGGTCGTGAGTTTGTTTGGGAGCGATGTGGGACTATGTGTTTGCCGGAAAGTGTTTAGTTAAAAAACTGCTGAAAAATGATTAAGTTACCCCTAACTACCAAGGTTTAAATGCATACCCTACCCAAGTACTTAACACCCTGTGGACGGCACATATTTATTGACAATTTGAATCATTTTATAACTTATAAATAAATTTAAATAAGATTTAATCGAGTATAACATGTTGAACCTCGTT
This sequence comes from Piper betle, assembly GCA_033002965.1. NCBI lineage: Eukaryota > Viridiplantae > Streptophyta > Magnoliopsida > Piperales > Piperaceae > Piper > Piper betle. The sequence continues at coordinate 4,482 of JAURVB010008323.1, read as the reverse complement.
CAGCCCAAATCTACCGAATTAGACAAAGCATATTGTGTATGGGTCAAAATTCTGGTATGTCACCGGTACAGTTATAAGAATATTGGTGGGAGGTCTTGTCCTTCAAATTATATTATGTGTGTTATTCTATAGAATACAAAGAGCCGAAGGGAGTACTGCTAATCATTTTTTTCGAATGTCATTATACCGAGGTATCATTTTTTTCACATTCTTGCTGGAGAAATAGGGATTGAGGATGGAGATTAGAAGAAAATAGTTTGATGGATGAGAGCTGAAATGCTATAACGTTGTATACATGTATTTTCAACTTGACACAGTGACTTTTAGAGAATTTCACTTACATATGCTTTCTTTAAAATTAAAAAAAATTGAAATAGAAAGTAATTTTCCTTTTTCATTAATTGTCGTGCAATGCACAGTTCGCCTACTAAAATTGTAATTACTATTAGATAGAAGTGTTAATTAATAAATTTGAATTTTGGATTAATGTAAAAACAATTATTCTAAATCACAGATATTTTTTATGAAGGATGAGTGATTTGGTGGGGAAACATTTATTTTTATTATGTATCGTTGGACTTGGGGCATCTTGGAAGCGGGTGATGGGGAGATGAAGATTGAGAGAAGTTTAACAGGAACGGGTTTTCTTGGAGTAATGACGCTTATACCTTGACAATTTTCTTCCACCAATAAAAATGTTGCATTTATTTTGCTTTTTCAGTGAGCATTTAAGTTAAAATAAAGCTGTTAAATATAAGGTTGATCATTGAAACTTAATTATTATATTTTTTGTATCCCTATTTTTATAATACTCGCAAACAACGTTTTAGATTTGATAAGAGTAGGCTTAAAATATCCTACACAATTATTAAATTATTGGGCGATTAGGGTACCTACCAGCAAAAGACTCAAATAATAAATTATAAATATTTCATGTCGAGCCTTTTCCATTATATATATATATATATATATATATATAGTTAATTCAATTAAAACCCTAGAATTGATTAAAACCCACTAAGTTAAAATGAAACAAAAAAATTAAATTACCTAATAAGGTTTAATACTTTATTTATGACCTAATTAATATAATTAAGTGATATTTTAGTGTTGAGTTTATGTGGAGGTTTTGTCTCATTTTGCTTGCTGACGTGACCCAATTATTATTTGGTTCAATTTTTGCATTAGGGATCACAGGTGAGCTCACTTGACTCTCCCTTTATTTCATCTCTACTTGACTCCTTTCGTAATGAGTTTAACTATGTTTTAGATGTAGTATAAGTGTTATTTTTTATTGTTTTTTCCCTCAAATTATTTTTTATTGTTCCAGTAGGTGTAAGCTATCTTTACTCTTTTTATTTTCTCATAATGCACCTTAAAACATTTTCAGTGAAGAAATTTTTGAGGGCCATTTAGAAGAACTCTTCTTGGAGTTTAGCATAAAATACACAAAAAAACACATAAAATTGAATGTTTTTTACAGAGATGTCAGGGGCTGGGACACGCCTGGTCACCCAGCCGCCAACGTCCTCTTCTTCAAAGATGCCTCGCCGGAAGGAAAAGGGGTGGAAAATGCTCATGGCGTCTCACTCTTTCCCATAGTCAATGTTCCTCAACATCCTCCTTTTCTTCAAAATGCTTCTTTCTTCTTTGGCACCATTGTTGTAAAAAACTTTGGATCGAACTAGTTTAAAATAATTCATGACTGATTCATTTATTATTTTTAACTGGCAACGTTATTTAAATTTTACATATGTTTATATAAAAATTAATTTATCGAGATTAATAAAATTAAAATAAAAAATAACATCGAAGAAAATATTTTTGCTAAATTATATTTGACTATAAAATACAATTTTCTTAAACAAGTTTTATAAACTTTAAAGTACTAAATATCGTTTATAGGGGGAAAACATTATCAATAAGAAGATTATAAGTTTAATTCTCTTATATTTTACATATAGACTTAAATACATGAGCAACACTTCATATAGCTTATAGGGAGAACACATTTTATTTAGAGCAATTTACTCGGTCACACTATTTGTAGTCAACATAGATAAATAAAAATATAAGTAATAAGTATAATTATAAAATTTCAATTCAATCTATACTTCTAACCCTTTCATCTTAATTATCAAAATAATTGTAATAAAAATTAATTTTAAAATATCTATTAAATAATGCATCTTTTGAAAATCTAAAAGTAGGTTATAATAATAGAAAAAAGATAAAATTTGACTACATATACACTCTACGTTTAATATATATAAATATTATTTTGTGGAACGAACTAAAAAATGTTCAAATGAAATGTATAGCTCATATAAACTATATGAGGTGTAGTTTACCTTAATTTTTTCCTTACATATTTTATATCTTTATTTATCATATACTAATCAAATATTGAAATGTACAAATTATGGTGAGAATGGTGATTCATGACTCGTCTATGAATAGTCAACAGGTGATTTAAAGACCGATTTTAGCAATTCAATCTATGTATGCTTTTTTGACCCAAATTCTAACCGAGTCAAGTTGAATCAATTTAGAAATGATTTTTTTACTTGATTTCAAACGAGATCAAGTTGAAACGGGTGAATCAGTCTGATTCAAACCAATTCTCACAATATTATTCAAGACCATTTTCTAGGATGGAGCATTCGATCAGTTCAAGTCCAAATTAACTGAATTATATTCGGCCGTTCAGTTGCCCGTGGGTTGGGTTCGGCCCAGGTTTTGCAAATCCTAAATACAAACCAATATTGAAGACCTGGACCTGAACCTAAATTTATACACAAGCTACACTAATAAAGATATATATATTGCCAAATAGGCTATTGCCAGTGGGTGTCGTAGTTAAACTTGGCTACCGCTTACCTACGGCAACTCTAATGGCAAATTTATAAAAAGAATTAAGAATATAAATATTTAGCCACCACTACATGTGGTAAGTTAAAAATATAAATAATAATACAAAAATCTCCTGCCGGGCTGGCCGATGCCTGGGCAATTAGGTGGAGGTGATGGCTGCCTGGCCACCAGTGAGTATTTTGTGGTGGTGGGGACCGCTGTGGCGGGGGATGGCAGTGTTGGGGACGGCCATTGATGTCGTTTCAGCACTAGATTATCTGAATTTAGTTCAAAGACTACATGTGGTCATTGATGTCGCTTCAGCACTAGATTATCTTCATAATCAGTGCCATGATTCAATCATTCATTGTGACTTGAAGCCAAGCAATATTCTTCTTGACGATGAAATGCTAGCCCATGTTGGTGATTTTGGATTGGCTAAGTTTGCCAATGTAGATTCAAGCAATCCATCCGGAGGTGGAAGTAGCTCAATGGCAATCAAGGGAACTATTGGGTATGTTCCTCCAGATAATCATATTTCTTCTAATCAAGACTTTTTCTTTTTTCTATTTCCCTTCCAACTTATTGATTGGTATTAATAGTCAGATGGTTAACTTGCAGAGTATGGTATAGGAGGCGAGATATCCACAAGAGGAGATGTGTCTAGCTATGGAGTTGTTCTGCTTGAGTTGTTTATCGGAAAGAGGCCAACTGATGAGGTTTCACTGAAAGGATTAAGCATCCATGAATATGTGAAGCATGCTTTTCCTTGGCAAGTTGTGGAGATAGTCGATCCTAAAATCTTTCCACGTGAGGTTCACAACCATGGAGCTACAAGGAAACGCTTAGTGGCGATTCGTCAAGTTGGAATAGCTTGCACAATGATGTCACCACATGAACGTCCAACAATCAAAGTTGTGCTCAATGATATTCATGCCGTTAGAACCTTTATTCTTTAATAGAATATGCTATTCTGATTAAACAAACATTTGATCATCTTGTGCCAAAGTTGTTGTTCTAATTACAAATGTATTGATTATGTTGTATCTATCTATCTATCTTTAATATATAATAAGGGAACATGTGAAAAACTTTTAATGAGAGAGAAACAAATGTCACAAATCTTTAATATATAACACCATAACAATTTGCTAAATCGAACACTACCCAAAGTAGTTTCAAATTTAAAGAATGTAGGGGCTCTTTATGCTATCAATAATAGTTTATCAGCTGAAATTCCTTTGCTCATTAGGATCTCGCACAAGCATGGAGGGTACCTCATTTGCAACGTAATTTCTTCCATGGAAGCATTCCTATGACCCTTGAGAACATAAAAAACTTTTGAGAAATAGATCTTTCTCAAAACAAATTTTTTGGTTCAATTCCAAGTTTTCTGGGGAAATTGTTAATTTCCTTAACTTGTCATTAAAAACTTTGAGGGAGCTGTTCCTTACGAGGGAGTCTTTCAAAATGCAAGTGGAGTAGACATGAAGGTGAATGAATTGAAATGTGGTGGTCCTCTCATTCTTCATTTACCAGCATGTTCAAAAGAAGTCTATGGGAAAAAGAGTTCCAAGGCCTTGCATGTGATAATCCCACTGCTCTGCTGCTCATTTATACTCATCTAAC
>JAURVB010008322.1:0-16502 GCA_033002965.1 Piper betle | reverse complement strand
CCAAAATGACCGTAACGCTGCCCTAACGCGATAAACGACTGTAAAACTAATTTTACGATCCACTATATATAAAAATAAAAATAAAATCATTGGCATACTCTCATATATTCTGAGAACTCATTCTGTTCTGCTGCGTTCATGACGTTATCATCATATACTTGGGTACGCATGACCCTCATAGCTCATACACGCGACCGACGTCGGCTCGGTACACGTGTCCTGAAACTGACTCAACTCGAAAATAACGGTCGACCCGACCGGTTCTAAATATAAAACCCTAACTCGAATCGTGGGTTTTACAAGAGTAATCCACATCAGCCCTTACTTCGTCCCATTTATTTGAAGAGATTTCCCACGATTTTGAGGATTTTACCTTAGCACCACGGCCATTTTGGCTCGCCATTGGCAAGATCCCGACCCTCCTACAGCCACCGGAATGGTACGGCCATGATCACCTTGCGATCGGATATTGGTCTGTGCCCACCATCGCCACCAGAACCATTGTAGTCAACGTTGGAGGTGGTGTTTTTGGAGTCGTTTTCCGCCGTGGTAGCGATCACGGCCTGCCACTCGCACATGTCCGTCAGCATTTTGATTGTTTCCGGACAGCCACCAGCCAGACACCGCTGACCGTCAATCCATATAGCTTCCTCACTCGACAGCTGATCTTTTGAGACCGCCTATGATCATCGTTGTGCAGCGACCGCCACCAGCATAATGTTGCCGCATTCGGTGGCTATACTACCCCTTTTTAGGCTGCTTTCTTGGGCCAGGCCACCGAAGCTAGGCTCTGCCGGTTGCCACGGCCACCATGTTCCGTCAATCGTCACGGCCATCGATCCCGACTTGGCAACGCCCTTAGCTACGCCATTGTTGGCTTTTTTCAGTGACGGGTAGCAGCCACCACATCTAGCGCATTTCCTGTGTTTGCGTTTGTCTGTAGTGTTCACGTCTTCCTGGTCATGCCCGATTCTGCCAGCTCTGAGCCTGTATCTGTGTCCATCTGTCCAGACCAGCACAGTCGACTTAGGCCAGCAGATTATTTAACCCAGACCAAGACGACTCGGCCCAACTCGGTTCAGTTCAACTAGTTGACTCGGTCCAGTCATTTTTTGACCATTTTCGTCCTTTCTTGCTCTGTTTTCGATAATTCGAGAACCCCTATATTAGTTTAGATGCATATTCACATGATTTAGCATGTTTAGATGTTATGATTATTTTCTTTATTTATTTATTTGTTTATTATTATTATTCATTTCTTGTTATTCGTGAATTTATTAATTATAATGCATGTTTATATGATTATTTATTATTAATAATGATATATTTACTTATTCATATTAGTTTTATTTATGTTTACTAAATAATATTTATTTATTTATTTATTCATCTATTTGTTTGTTCGCGTGTATGTTGTTATTTATTTGTATTTAATTATGTATTCGTATATTGTATAAGTATAATTTTATTAATATTCATGATTAATGCGTATTAAATATTTTATATATATATATATATATATATATATATATATATATATATATATATATATATATATATATACACACACACACATTTACACAAGTATATGTTGATAATTACTCATTTTAGCGGTGTATATGCATGTAATATAATTATAGAGTTTTATGTTCAGATTATTATTTGTCATTATTATTGTTTCTAATTGTATATGAGTGTTTCTTTATTGTAGTATTTACTACTTTATTACTATGGCCTGAACATGCATCATGCATAGAAATATCATTATTTACTTAATAGTGGGTTTCGATGTAGATTACAATGTCTAAACTCGCTAGTAAATGCTGTTGATGCGCTTGGAAGTTGGACCACAGGTCCTTGGGGCTCTCCCTTTGCTTGATCTCTATTTGACTCCTTGCGTGTCGAGTTTAGTCGTGTTTTAGATAGAGGACGACAACAACAACATTCTATCGGATCTGTGACACCTCGTTCCGGTTCACCCATGAACCGACCCGAAAATGTCACCAGCAACCGAATCATTCGCTAATCTACTTGATTCGGCTAAGCCGACCTGGATCTACCCTCGGTGTCTCAAGATGGAAGTGCAAACATGAAATGCATGGATGGGATGTTTGGGTTCTAACGTGGTCCTACATGCATGCTATGATGTGCAAGCAAAAACAAGACAATGCAACAAGCAAGAAATTCAAATAAAAATTCATTAATTTTTACGGAAAAACGGACAAAGTCTCCCCTAAAAGTGCAATAGGGGCCACCCTGTCAACAGTAAACATCATATATTTATATCAACAGGCATCAAAACATAATCCAAACATTTCATTTTCCATCACATTCTAGTTGTCCTTGCTTCGTAGTTTACCCTGCACATTTTTCACTTTCCATTTCCATTCACATGCAAAATGCTCATAATAGATTCACAGTTATAGCATATCAAATTCATCAACACAGTTCAATACACGTCATCATCACTACATACACTCGGCAGGTACATGTGTGCGCGATTTCTGTGCTGCTCCTCCGCAGTCCCGACAGCTCTCATTCCTCGAGGTGCTCACCTACATATATAATAGGAAATCGTCAGTAACGAGTATTACCGGTCCAAAAATAACTAATATCAATCTGGCACAGGAGAGCTAACTCTCCTGTTGAATAGAAATCCATATCTTCCTCATAGAACACTCATCAAGGCATATATGGGAGCCATCGACCTGGATCGACAGTGTCCCCCTTTCTTTCTCATTCTCATACTTTGGCCATTTCTCTATCGCTTTTCGCATCAATTTCATTCCTTTCCGCCCTCTACGTCCTCCATATTACTCCTGGCCCTGAGTACAAGGGCCGAGTACTCTCAGGCATGCGCCTTCAGTACCCTTTGAAACCACAAGTCTAGACATGCACTGCATTGCAGTACCCGTGAACCTCCACACTTCTCCAGGTTCGAGGAACTCAAAGGTGGAGTTGTCAGGATTCCCTCGAGAATGAAGTGGGTTCTCCCTAGCTCTAGAGCCCGCTTTGACGAGCACACGCCCTATCTCAAGATGTGGCCCGGACGGTGGCAAATCGACTTGGAGAATGTCGCGGCTTGTGGGGCAATTCCAACGTCATGGCGGCGAGATGGTGGCTGGGGTTGGTCGTGGCGGCACGGCGATGCCACGGTAGGAATCGGCGGCAATGTGGTGTCGGTGATGGTGGTGGCGAACACAGGGCGGCAATGATGGGTTTGGGGTGAGGAAGTTTCAGGAGGGAGAAGAAATACTCTGGTGGCAAACTTCGTAAATAAGTATTGACTCGAATCCTACTTGAGTTAAAATAATAACTAGTTCGTAATAAATCCTAAAAATATCTAAAAAATATGGAAAATCCCATAAAATATATTACACACCATAACACACAATAACATGTTCTATAACTAAAAACCCACCCAAACTACCCTATAACGCGTCCTAATGGATTATTCGACCTAAAACTATTTCTATGATCAAATACATAAAAAATAAGAATACTGCATACATTCATATATTCTAATAACCCATTTCTCACCATCTTTTAGACGTTAGCATCATATATTTAGATACACTTGACCCTCATTGCTCATAACTCACGGTTGGCTTCGACTCAGCACATGGTTCATGAAACTGACTTGACTCGAACCGATGGTTGAACCGGCTGGTTATCAGTAGTAAAACTTTGACTCAAGTCATAGGTTTTACAGGAACCCTCCTATGTCGGGCCATTTAATCGTGTTTTCTACACATATTTAATAAAACTACAAGGATGAGATCCCTTGTTGGTTTTTGAACCGAAGCTTCAAAAATATATGATACAATCCTCTTCCCTAAACATATTATATAAGTACGGGTATTTTTAAAGATTTCACAAATATGAGAGTGAGCGGTATGGAGATATATATAGACCGCACTGGTACTCATTAAAACCCTGAGGTAGCACGAAATATGAGGGTACTATGTGATGCAACACATTTCCGGATTTATAGACACTTACTTCCTTTTGCCATTCGAGTACTGTGGCGGGTATAACATGGAGGATGTGAGGGCGAAAAGTGTAAAACCCGTGACCCGAGTCAGGGTCTTATAGTCAGAACCGGTTGGTTTGACTGTTATTTTCAGTTGAGCTAATATTTTTTATTGCATTTTGATTGTTTGAATCTCCTAATTTTTATAGACCATAGACTTTTAATTTTCCTTTTATTAAGAATAGTAGGAAAGCTTGGTTTTCACCACTGATGCATAAATCGGTCGATTCCACTCGGAATCAGCCGATGTTAAATCGGATCAGCGACAATCCGATTTAAAAAACCATGTGAATCGGCTAGGCTCGAATCGGTCCGCGAATTGGCCGATTCGAGCTGATTTCACCCGATTTGAGCCGATTCCGGCTGGCGACGGGGAGGCGGCGAGGCAGCAACAGGCAAGTTGGAGGGCGGGGCTGGGGTGGCAATGGCAGACAGGGGATGGGGTGGCGAGGGCGAGCGGCGAGGGAGGCGACGAGTAGCGGGACTGGGCCAGGGCGGCGACGAGGGCTGGGCAGGGCGGTGGCGAGGGGGGACAACGGGGCAACAGGGCTTGCGAGGGTGGCTTCGGGGCGGCGAGGCGGGGTGGGAGGCGAGGAGGGGGGCGACGGGGCAACAGGGAGGCGACGAGGCGACGGGCGACGGGGGCGATGGGCCGACGGGTGACGAGGGCAGCGACGGGGCGGCGAGGCAGGGCGGCAACGGCAGCGGCGGCAGCCATCGAGGGAGGGTACATGGGCTGCGGCGGGGGGAGAACGAGGGAAGAAATATAAGTGGCATTCTTGTAATTAAAAGTTGACTCGTCTCCGACTCGAGTCAAAAATAATAACTAACTCTAAATAATTTTTAAAAAATCCAAAAAATATTAAAAAATATCATAAAATATAATACACATTATAACATAAAAATTACATCAGAATGACATATTCTATACTAATAACCCACTAATTTTGACTAAGTTAAAATTTTTGTATAGGACCGATTCAGGCCGATTCAACTGAACCGATTCCTATCCGATTTAGACCGATTACCGATTCCGATTCTAACTCCTTCAAAAACCGATTCTAATTCTAATTCGATTTTTGCAACCATGGTTTTGACAAATAATTAAATTTTGGTGGAAGAAAAAATATTAATTCAAGATATAAAATTGTAACTTGACTACCGATTAAACTTCAAAGATAGCACCTTTAAAAGCAGGTGAGTGGATTCTTATTCATAGGTCTGAGTGTTATATGTATACATGCCATCGAGTTACGTCTACACTTTAACTATGAATAGTACTATGAAGGTACCTCTTATACTCGGAGTGAAGGCTAAATCATATGTCTTAAGATAATGGACCTAATCGTGTCGGCGAAACAAAATAGGATTACTCTCTCCTCAAGGACACAACCTCACTAAACCCATCATTTAAGCCAAAGGTTTTAATATAAATCGAACTCCTCTTGCTAGCTTAGGTCACACTCTGACCATCTACCTAATTATCTAACTTGTATAACTTTGGCTGTGGGTCACACGTATGCAGTTACATTGACCACTACGGGTTATCCCATCTATATATCATACTATCATATTTTCTAACTTTGTCGATGCACATCCATTTGATGACTTGATGACCGTCACTAACATTGCCTAATACGTACTATCTCTACAATGCATGTTGATTTAAGGATATTAGGCTAAGGTAACAGTATGCAAGATAATTATAAAGTTCATCTTGTGTTATTGCATGAGAATAATTCCATTAATGGGGAGGTCTCTTCGGGTAGCTTTCTCAAATCAGTAGGGGTGGCATTCAATAATGAAACACCACTTTGTTTTTATCTCTCTTTAAGATAACCAGGTAAGATGCCTGTCACTGTGTAGGTCAGAGATGGATTTTAATTTTGTATATAAATTTTTATTAAATAGTAAGATACATTATAATAATCATCTTAGAAATAGATTTAAATTGTAAAGATAAATTCTAATAATGGAGAATATAGATGATAATAATTTAATATTTTTTATTGCATTTTGATTTATGGAATTTCCTGATTTTGACAGAGCATAGACTTTTAATTTTAAATTTTTTTTGTAGAATTAACGGTGGAAGAAAAAATATTAATTCAAGATATAAAATTGTGACCTGACTACCTATTAAAGTTCAAAGATAGCACCTTAAAAAAAACAGGATGGTGGGTAAGACGATTAATCTTTTAGGGGATTCTTAGTCGTGATCATCGTTTGGCCATTTGGTGATTTTTAAGGTGTGATTTATGGGGAGGTAGGAAGAGATGGAAGCCATGGAAGAAGCTAAGAGCTCTGATCCATCTCTTCCTCCCTCGTCTATTACAGTAATCTCCAAGAGCAGCGTGCTACCCTGATCAAACTTCCACTCTTGGCCGCCTCAACCTCTCCGTCTTCGACCTCCGCATGCTTCTCTCTTTCCCTACATCCAAATAGGTCTCCTCTTCGCTCAACCAATTTTTACTTCTTCCGACGCCCTCATCAACCACCTCCGCTCATCCCTCTCCCGCGCCCTCTCCGTCTACCCTCCCTTGGCCGGCCACCTCTCCACCGACCCCGACGGCTCCTTCTACGTCGCCTGCGACGACGCCGGCGCCGAATTCGTACACGCAGTTGCTCCGGGGCTGTCCTTGGCCGACGTCGCAGTTCGTGACTCCGACGTGCCTGACGTCGTCCAGGGAGCTCTTTCTCTTACGTGGAGTTGTTGGTTTTGACGGCTGCTCCTCCCCCTTAGCTGCCGTGCAGGTGACGGAGCTGGCCGACGGAGTCTTCTTTGGGTTGCTCCATCAGCCACGCTGTGGTGGACGGCGCCTCTTTCCTGGAACTTCATCCGCTCCTGGTCGGAGCTTTCTCGGGGAGTTGAGAACATCTCGTGGCCGCCCGACTTCAACCGCGATCTGCCCGAAGACTTCCCGATGATGCAATGTCGTCCCCCAGTTGGCCGGTCTATTCCCCCTGCGACGAGGGTATTCCGTTTCTCTAGGCAGGCCATTGAAGATCTCAAGGCCAGGGCTAACTCCTCGGCCAGCGCCAATTTAGAAGGCGGCGAGATTTCGTCGTTCCAATCACTGTGCGCGCAGGTGTGGAGGTCGGTGACGAAGGCGAGAAACCTAAGTCCGGGAACGGAGATCTTCTTGCAGCTGGCGGCTAACTGCCGCCACCGGATGGAGCCACCATTAGGCGCCCACTACTTCGGAAACGCTATTCAGCCCATAATAACGGCGGCGAAAGCGGAGGAGGTGGTGGGAAGGGAGCTGGGCTGGTGCGCCCGGCTGCTGCACCTGCATGTTGCCGCGCTTGGGGACGAGGCGGTGAGGAAGGCGGTGGAGAGATGGATGGTGGAGAGGAGACCACCAACGAGGGTAAGCACAGATGGGACGGTGCTATTCATTGCCTCGTCGCCGAGGTTTGCCGTGTATGAGAACGACATGGGGAGCGGGCGGCCCGTGGCGGTGCTTAGCGGCGCTTGGGTCGATGGGAGAGTGTTGGCTTTCCCGGGTAGGGATGGAGGGGGAGCATCGATCTGGAGATTTGCTTGGCGCCGGAGACGATGACCAGATTGTTGGCCGACGGCGAGTTTAAGCAGTACATTGCCTAGCTGGTAGTATAAAGTCAATATTTTATATTTTTCTATCACATTGAAATGGATATAATAATATGACAATAAGTGGGTATGATATTGCTTAGCTCAGATAATTGTGCCATCGAGTCCTAAATGGTATGTACCACTTCAAATCCTGTGTTCACTCAAGCCTTTTGCATCAATTTAAGTCGAAATTTTTATAAAATATTTTCTTTTTTAAAATAAATTATGATATTTTAACCGACATTTTATTAAATAATAATGACAAAATAAATTTTAATATTAATAAAATATTTTATTTTTAGTTGAATTAGATTCAACCCAATCGAACAAAATATACCCTATTGCGAGCACCTTGACTGGATCAAGTACGATATTTAAAATTATGATTTAAGTTAGTAAAACAAAACTATCCTCCCATAAATTTTCAGTCATTGGATCCTGATCCATTAACAATCCAACTTATGTGCAAACGGGTCTGCATAAGTTTAACTATGTTAAAGGCCCACAGTAAATTCGACGTGCATGAGTTTAATTAGAGTTAAAGATTTATAAATAATTTTTATTAATATATCTAATAATATAATTCGATCTAGGTTTGAGAGTTCGGTGGAACCAAGGCACCTCATGTCATGGAAAAAAATAGAGCGATAAAAATAAAATATCACAGACGTACAGAATAACATGCAAGAAATTTTATGTGATTTCTTAGAGTTCAACTTTAAACCCTAAGTCAATTCACGGTGAGATTGGTATTCACAATTAACTAATTTTCTCTTTTTTTATAAATTATAAAATTTAGTAGATTTTTTGTCACTTTAATTTTTTTAATTCTATACATAGTTTATCTTGAAGAGGCTTCAATCTGGTCCGCTTCGATGATGAAATAGACTTTAATGTTGCACCAAAAAGCGGAAAACACTAGGGTACCAAATTTTGAGTAAATCGAAGTTTGAGAGTCATAGGAAATAAATTCCAATTATGTCTTCTAAATTCAATGGACTTGGTCCTGTTCAAACGTAACAGCGTTGAGGAGAAAACCGGCAGGAGGTGGTCCAACCGATGCAAACACGGTCAAGTTATTTGACATGGCCGGTGTATTCCGATACGGCAGGTCATTAGGCAAAGTAAGCCCTGAAGAGCCCGGTAGTCACCAAAAGGATCGAGCAAGCAGATCTCGGATAACTTCCGAACTCTTCCTCCTCTTCTGCCCCACATGCACCGGTGATGGTCATCCTCCCCGGCGGCGGTAAGTGCACCTGGTCATGAGCAAATCAGGTTTTTCCGGTGATCAGTATTCCTCAGCAAACAGCACAATAGCGAGGCAAAGCTCCTTGCTGTGGGACAGCTGCTAGGGGGAACCTTCTCTTCCGTCGGACACCGGCGTGCTGGACTCATCTCCAGCTTTGGGGGCGGAAGCGAAGCAATGGCGGCTATCTCTTCTTGGCCAACTACTATCGGCTCTGGCTCTGGCTGGGCTCCTCGGTGGTTCTTCGTGGCGGTGATAGCAGGGCAACAAAAACTATCGGTGACAAATCTGGTCTTGGCATGGAATTCCGGTGGATTGAATCCGGTGGTCGGCAGCAACGGAAAGTCGTGCGCAAACAAGCGAGATGACCAGAATGCTACAACGGCGTTTGACCCTCGTTCCCGTGGCAGCAAACAGCATGGCAAATGTCCTCTTTCCTGGTTCAAACTCTTGCCTTTGTTTTTGCCCTGCTCCGATCAACACTTTACTTCCAAAATTCCGGCAACGGAAGCTTCGAACTCAGGCGGGACTCAACCCAGAATTGACGATTGTTTCGTCAGCTTCACTTTGAGGCCGGCGTTGGCCGGAAAACAGCCACGAAATCTGCCTTTTATTGCTGCCGAAACCTCTGTTTTCTCCTTGGCTTGGCTCGAAACAGAGTAACAATGGGGCTTCACAAGACAATGACTGGGAGGGCTTTTCTTCCAGTGACGGAGACAACCAGTGGTGGCTACGTGGCAACACCAATAGAACTCCGGCAATGGCTCCTGGACAACATGTAGAGATCAACAATTTTTGGGAAAGCAGCAACATTCCGGCAGCGACCCTTCTCTTCCCGGCGACGGCGATCAGCAGGGCAACACCTTCACAGTCCTATGTGGAAGCGGGACAGCAAGTGGCAGCAACCTTCAAGAGGACTGGCTTTGGAGTTAGTGCTCTGGCAAAAACCTTGGTGGCAGCCAGCTGTTTGACTCTAATAATGCTCCCTCGGGGCACGGCAATGCTCCTTTTCCACCATGTTCGGCTACGGTGGATTTCTTACTTTGGATGACAGCAAGAGCTTTGGCAAAAAGGACTGGGATTTTGTTAACAAATCTTGACGGCAGATGCTCCTTGCTTCTTCCCTTCACCGCAAGGGCGGCAAGGAGGCGAGATTACAGCGGTAAAGGGCTAGGCTCTCTACTTCATGTAACGGTGATCAATAAAGTAGCCTTTCGGATGCTCTAGGGGCAGACTCTGGTGACATTGCGACTCGTCTTCTTGGTCGGTGGTGACGGGCGACGGGGGGGGGGGCGGGGCTGGGGGCAACAGCGGCGTGGGACGGGGCGGTGAGGGCAAGCAGCGAGGGAGGTGATGAGGCGGCGAGGCGGGCGGGGCGAGCTGTGAGAGTGGGGCTGGGCAGCGAGGTGGGGTGGGGCAAGTCACGAGGGCTGCTTCGGGGCAACAAGGCGGGGCAGGGTGAGCTGTGAGGGCGGCTTCGGGGTGGTGAGGAGGGGGGCGACGGGGCGGGACAGAGGGCGAGGGGCGACGGGGCAATAGGGCGGCGGCAGCGGGGGAGAACGAGGGATGAAATATAAGTGGCATTCTCGTAATTAAAAGTTGACTCGAATCCGACTCGAGTCAAAAATAATAACTAGCTCCAAATAATTTTAAAAAAACCCAAAAAAATATCATAGAATATAATACACATTATAACATGAAAATTACATTAGAATGACATATTTTATACTAATAACCCACTAATTTTGATTAAGTTGAAATTTTTGTATAGGACCGATTCAGGCCGATTCAACTGAACTGATTCATGTCCGATTTAGACCGATTCCGATTCCTTCGAAAACCTATTCCGATTTTTGCAACCATGCTACCATCACATACTGCTATGATAAGTAGAGTTATTTAATATAATTCAATCTTCAAAATCTCTTTTAAGAATATGACATGGAGATATATGACGATGTAAAATTCAAATTAAGTTGCCTTGAGGGAAAAAACCCAATTAAGCCTCTTGGTTTTAAAGACTACTAGTTAAAGAAAAATAATCAACTATAGGGCTTGCCGAGAGGTATAGTCATAGATGCAACACCTAGTAAAATGTTGACATGGTCGCACACGGTAAATTGAGAATGGGTAATATAAAAAAATTTATATTAATTAGTAAATACTAATGTCATATGCTCGTTGGTGTTATAACTATTTTGTTTAGTAGATTAGCTAATATTATTTGAACATTTAGTTAGCGAAGAGTATAAGCAATGCCTTGCACAAGCGGCAAAAATTTCTAAAGACTGCACCTGAGCAATGTATAATTCTAAAAATTAAAACATGTAAAATATCAAATTTGTGACAGGTTTCCTTTAGCTGACTTGAGTTGTCCTGGGTCAACACATATTATTTGATCTTTCTTAGGCAATAATATGTTCAAGGTCTCTTCATAATTCATCGAACAAGTAAATTAGTTAAAAATAATTTATTTCAAGGCATATAAGTTCAAGTTGAACAGAGTTGAATACGCTTTTGTTATAATTTTAAATTTCTCTTTTGCCTCTAAAAATTCTTTGAGTCAACTTTACTATACAACTTGTCGAGTCAAACTCTATTAATAATTCCATACTAATTTTATAGTTGAATTTTTAGCGGGTCATAAAAGTTATTCAAATACATAGTTTTCTTTTAAAGTAACTAAATTAATATATTTAAATAATATAAATAACATATTTATCAATTTTAAATATATAAAAAATAATATATACTAATTTCATTCATCTATTTTTTGTATCCTTCTTGTTGCCACAAACTTAGCTCTTGTCCCGTTTGCGCCGCCATTGCAACTATTTATCAGGGACGGCGCCTACGGAACTGCCGCATAAACCCCATTGACGACTCTCAAGCGCAAACTTCCCATGTAACTAATAATTCTTTCTCCTCCCTTGTTTTTTTAAAATGTGGCTCGCCAAAAGTATGCTGTGACGCTTAGTAGTGTTTAATTGCTTCCCTGCTCTAAATTAAACAATACAAATACAATACAGCAAAATCGGAGAGTTACGACTTTGTAAAAAGAAAGTAGTGTTTAATCAAATTCTTCTTATTGTTATTTCTTGAGATTTTTCCAATAAGATTGAATTTTTGAGATTTCTTTTTGTAATTTTAACTTTAATTTTATGGGTATTTTGAGGAGTATTTTAATTAAGATTGTTATTAATTTCCAAATGATAATTCTTTTGTTTCTAATATTATACGACAGAGAGATCAGCTTCCTTTTGGTAGCAGATAGCAGATTCCAATAATCTATCTTATTAATAAAAAAAAACTAAAAATCCTCTACGTTGAAAAGTAAGAAATTTAAATAAAATGTAACAAATAATAATAATTTATTACTTCATTTAATTGAAAAAATATTTTAAAAAATTATATTATTATAATCTATATCTCGTTATTCTCTTAGATATGGCTACACCTACCTTGCGTAATATCTTGACTAGTTGACTATTATAATTTGACTAGTTGACTATTACAATTTACATCTAGACTTTCCTCGTAGCCAGAGAGACCATTATATTTTTTGCACCATACAATTATTAATAAATAAATAAAATCCATACACAATGAGAGACACCAAAGATTACTTATAATGATGTAATAATTTGACCAATAATTAATCAGCAACCAATTATGCAATTTTTTTGTCAACAACTTATCATAAAATTACTTGCTAATAGATAAGAATACCCATTTATGAAACAGTGCAACCATAATTATTTGAATAGAGCATACTAAAAACATCCATAGAATTATGATTTCAAGTCCAACCATGAAACTTTATTTATTAATTATTTTTGATGTACATTGTGTACCTAAATTATCTGAAGAAAGGCGGAAAAAACATTGATGAGCCTCGTCCAAACAAGAGGAGATAATTTTTTTCAACTGTCTCATCTTCAACTATCCTCTCCCATGCAAAATCATAAGATAGTCCCCTTATTCTCCAACGGCTCAAAAGGAGTAAGGATAACTCTGTAAAAAATGCTTTTCGATTATCAACCTTAGACTCCACTTGATCACATTAACGGGGTTTTACTTCGACGAACAAGAGACTAGAACTGTATGCATTATACGGACAAAAAGTAAATTGGTCGGGACCATTCAATACAACAGCATGAAAACGATACCAAGGCAAACACATAGAAAAACCCCTTTATAAAAAAAATAGACACTATGTGGCTCTCACATTGATTTGAAAAAGACTATGTTATGCACCTTACCCTTCTATTAGATTATCTCGAATCGACAGTTGATATTTATTATTTATTTTGTTCCGTTAGTAATAATAATTGAACAATTTCGTTCATAGGAGCAAAGAGTAACAAATCTGGGCAATTATTTTCCACGCACACTATCTTTGATAAAACATGCACCAAACACGAACAAGTCCCTGTCACTACTGGCCTTCTTGATATATAAATCTTGTCATTAAGCGTTCGACCCCTCGCTTCTCAGTGAAGCAGGTCCTGCAAGTGGTCCTCTCAGTGAAGCAGGTCCTACATGCACCAAACAGTATCTTCCGGTTGGCCACCCACCTGGTTGGCAATACAGTGGCAACCCTTCATGTCAAGCACGGACCAGACCCGTGACTGGTTAAGGGTTCAACAGGGAAATTCAAGGATATATTGATGTCATAAAAAGATTCCAAGAAGTAACAGTATGGTCAGTAAAAGAAAGGTAAAGGACATGGATTGTAGCCGGAAATGGAGGAGGGTGGGTGTCGTGGGAGGGAGATATTGGAGAAGGCAAAAACTGGGGGTGGTAATTGGGCGCCCATTGGAGAAGCTTGGAGTCACCTTGGGACTCGCTTGTCGTTGAAGGGGCTAGCAGTCGTAGCCTGTCCTGTTGGGAAATATACACCACGGCAAAAACGAGCCAGAAAATATTTCCCCTACTCGATGAAATGAATAGGAGACACCCAAGATAAAAGTTAATGGAATCTTTCCTCCCAATTTAGAAAAAGAAACCAACCTACTCGATCAATTTTAATTAAGAAATCTCTTACAATCAAGTATCGAAATAAAATTTGAGAAAATTCTCCTAACCTAAATCAGATCAATAACAAGATAAAGATACAATTCTTGAGAAATTGAGAAAATATCATACACTTCAAATGAAAATGGATAAATCTCACACTTGGATTACGACCTCATTTCGAACTTGAGATGATGAAAAGCTTCTCCAAACTCTCCTCTTGTGAGTGGAAACCACTCCCCGTTATACGTGGAAAAACTCTACCCAATACATGTAGAAAATTCTACCAAAGTGTGAAAAACTTTACCCCAATAAAAGTAGAAACTCTACCCAAATGTAGAAAACCCCACCCAAAAGAGTAACACTACTCCCAATTACAATCCACAGATAAAGGCAGAGAAGAAAGAATTAACCATTGTTGATCTTGTCGAAGAACCCGAAGTCATATCTTCACCTCACAACAAACAATTTCATTTTCTTTTCCACATGCAATACCAATAGTGACTCTGTCTAGATGTGTAATCCCTCAAGTCTCCCTAAAGGAGAACATTCCATGGAACTTCCCAAATGGAAAGAACACCGAACACATAACTCTAATCACATATTTATAGACTAGAGATATGAATACCACTTGGAAATAAAGCAGCCAACTCCAAATACTACTTCTTGAGCATTGGAATCCTCACTAATGAGTCTCTTCACGTATTCCACAAATTCTCATCAGAATTCGTCGTACCTCTTGGTTTATCTTCATGTCTTCAACGACTTTCAATGCGGACCTGACAATGCTCACGGAGGGAATATCTTAACAATTCTCCCTTCCCGAGCATAAGAAACACCTTGGAAAAATTTCCACACATGTGCATCTATCCATCAATCGCAACACAACCCATCGATAACCAAGGCGCATACAAGCATACTCAAGTCGGCTCAGTTATGGGTCTTTCGGCCCACCTGCCTGAAAATGCTACACCTCATTAGCATCAACCGGCCGCACCACTTTTCTTGAATGTGACTCGTCATGCCTCTTCAACACAATTCCCTTTATGGATTTTCTTCAGTTAGCAATTGTCTACCCTCCGGCTCGAACAGTGCACCCACCTGGGAGAAAACCCAAAAACTGAGGGTTGAAATACGCACAACCATAGGAATGATTCATCAAGCTTATTGCTCACGCACACTCTCCCCCGTACTCACATTCAGCTTGGAGATGGGAAGATCCAACAACTTGATCAGCTCAGGCTCTGAACTCGTCCCCACCGACCCGTCAACTGCTGCCACACTCCTTGCCATCCTAGTCAACTGGGTGCCAGCAACTTGCACTCGAGCCAGCCCATTACAACCGCAGTGGAGAGAAGAAGCGATAGGGATCCAGGTGCAGTTCCACACCGGGTCCCAAACCACCATCACTGGTATGCCATGTCCGTTGCTCTAGTATGCCAGGACCCCGTTGAGCTAGAACCTTCATATCAAGGAAGAGTTGGACCCCGATGGGGTGAGCACCATCATTGTTTACCATACCACATGAGGAGGGAAATATTTTAACGCATCTCCCCTAGCGGCTCATGTGCAATGTTCTCTATCTCCCTGATTAGACCTTTAGCACATCTCCATTCTCGTATAAAAACACTATGCTAGCATATTAAAGGTCATCTCGACAACATATACGAGTAGGTCTCGATCATGATCATGGATCTACATCGCCCCGTTGAGTGCATCATCCTCAACGTCCTCTACGTGACCATCGACTTCACCATCTGCAAGTCAATCTGGATGTCATAGGAGGTCGACCGCTCCACGACCAAACACTCTCCATCAAAGAAGACAAGAGCAAGATGGGACTCCATCACCTGAGTCGCCGACATCAAGACAGCGAGCTCCGTCCCTGTGGTGATGCTCAACAAGCCATTGTTCAGCTACACCTTCGCAGATCTCCCTCGGCAACCTCCCTCTTCAATTGAGAAGCTCACTCTTGCCAAAGGTCACACTTGACAAGGCGGACATGCACTTGCCGGCCATTTGTCAAGCTAGAAGAAGTGCTATCCAGTGAGACAATAGCAAAAGTGAAATGATCAGGTCTCACACTTGCACACACCTCCTGCACAAAAGCTCAAACTTTGGAGTAGGAAAACTGTAAATACCCGGCTTAATCACAGCATTCCGTGACACCTATATCCCTCACTGAGCATTTGCAAAAGAACACCTCTACATCGAAAACCTTCCTATATCTGATCAAAGCTGTGAGGAACGCGTTCATCAGAAGCACGTTCGACTCGAACCCGAGCTTCCCGACCAGCACAAGCACCTGGTGCGCACCGCTCGCAACCTCCGACCATCGCAGCCCTGCTCGGCTGTTGTCTCCGGCTGCTGTTTCCGGCCGCTGTAGCTGCGACTGGCTGCGGCACAACCACCTTGGCCGTCAACAGCAACTAAGGCCAGTTGGTTTTGCCACCTTAGCACCACCGACTTTGGCCTGCCAGCAGCAGCAACATAACTAGGACGCCGTCGTCGGACCCGCATGTCTGCCCATCCCGGCCTTTCTTGGCTGCCTGATCGCGGCTCCGCTTGATCGCTGCGCGACGTTTCTGTCGGCAGACCACCGGCCGCTGGCT
>JAURVB010008321.1:0-11538 GCA_033002965.1 Piper betle | reverse complement strand
CTACAGGGGTCAACTTAGGGTTTAAATTTTCGCCCTAACTGCCTCCGTGCGGCGTGTTTCCCTCCCTGGAAACACCAGCCAACACCACCTCCGCACCCACCAATGTGCTGTGGTGCACAGCGGCCTCGGACCACACACTTGCGAATACCGCACGAACCCAGTCCTGGTACCGCGCCCAGCTACAAGCGCCACTAGTACCGGTATCAGGCTACCAGCGATTGTACCGAACACACACCAATCACCAAGCTGCAGTGACTACGACGTCCCACGTACCGATCACCCATCTTGGTACCAATAGACCTCGGAATCACAGGTCTAACCCCGGTGGCCAAACACGACGCTTACACCACAAGAATTACAGGAACTCGACCCAACCTCTATTCCACTAGTATGAATACAGGATATACAAGTGTCTACACCTAGACTACTTGCCGGTCGTCGGACATGCAAACCCACGACCGTGCCTCTCGACCCTCACTTGACAGGACTTCACCCAACCCTGGCTCATCACGAGGGTTGCCGAATAACTAGGTATGTGAGCCTTGACCCTAAAGGCGGACGTCTGACTACCCCGGTAGTCCCCTTGAAGTTCCAGACCGCCCTCGGCCTGACTGCAGTAACCCCAAGGCATCCCCTTGCCCGGCCAAGCTTCTCCTCCACCAAGATCACTCACACACACTTCACATGTTGTTCTCCTCTTGTCTGATCTCTACATAAGGATGGCACCTCCTATATAGACATCCCGGCCTTAGTGTGACACCTCATCAGCTTGCATCCTCACCATCAGAGTCTTGATCAACGGCTCCCATCCTCCAAGCCTTGTCATCGACCCCCTTGGTGTTCCAGCAGAATTACCAGAAGACCCACCCTTGGGTGTGGCGCAAATGCCTCATCAACTTCCTGGATGTGGCACGGTCGCCTGGCTCGACCTAACGACCCCAACACCGAACCCTGGTCCGTCTGTTCCACAGCACCCATGCGCGTGCAGACGATAACCCTACCACAGCTTGGCTCGGTCACCCGCACACCCGAGCACCCGCGACTACCGCATGTCGACGGTAGTACCTGGCCTTGGCGCCCAGCACGCTCGGTCAGGGGTGCTCGGTCAGCTAGCACCCTACGCATCCGGAACCCGCAACTTCTATCCGCACATGATGCTCGGTAGAACGTCCCGGCTGCGCCCGACCCGTCACGCACCTGGAACCCGCACCACGCTCAGCACACGGTAGCAGTGCTCGGTACTCAGTTACCGATCATGTCCGCTACCCAACTGCTATCGGTACTGCCTGATATCTCGCCCGGTACAGCAACTCGCCTGATAGACCCCATGCACCACGATGCACTTCACACTAACACAGGAAATATGCTCGGTAGATTGTTCACCACTCGGATAGCACCCTACCCGACTTGGACGCGGGAATGCTAGGAACAACCGCCAAACCCTAGCTCTCGTCCGTCCCACGAGCTAAACCCCGTAACACCTACCAATTTACCCAATTTTCTAACCTCTTTCCAGGTATCATTTGGATACCATCTTTGGCATGTTTCTTGTTTTAGGTGTTGGCTATGTCTTACTAAAATATCATACTAAGACAATTCCAGTAAAGGCTTGAACAAACCCCTAACCGTGGTTTGTGTTTATTGTGTTTTTGGTGTGCTTTGCTGTGTTCAGAGTTTATGCTCCCTATTGAGCCCCTAAAAGATGTGAAGGCTTTCTACGATTGCCTCGACTATATTAGTCATTTTTGCTCCTTAGTATAAAGGAGTTGTGTTATAGATGGCACCCCAACTCATGTTCAATTATATTTGAATCCGAAGATTAAATCTATTTCATTTACTATATATGTATCTAGTATTTATCCGAATCTGATTGAAGAAATAATATAACTTCTAATATAAATAATAGTAATAAAGTATTTTAAATATTTACAAATATAATTTAATAAATTCTTACTTAATCGAATGAGAAATGGATTGAATCATCTCAAACCTGTTTCTAATCCATATGTTTTTCAATGTATATATATACTTATACATAATTATATATATATATATATAGATATATATATGGAAACTAAGACCCAAATCTGATCCGAAAATGATTAGGATCGGATATGGATCTATTTACGAATATTAAATCTGTGAACCTATCCCTATATTGTATATAGCATAGTATTTTCAAAATACACCACCAATTTTTCCTTTAATAATAATAATAATGGGATAATGTTATGTGCATTGCAAAAAAGCTACATACTTGTAATAATTAAAATTTTGCACTTCAAAATAAGTAATTTTTTTGTTCCACTTACATTAATGAGTAATTTCAATCTATGTGTAAGATTTTAAAAATTAGCATCACATCAAATACCTATAAGTTAAGATCTAATATTAAATGGAGGCAATGGATCTTCAAATTAGGTTAACCATTTAAATAAAATTGATTAAGGCATATCTGTTTACACACGTTCTGGCTATTACAGGAAGATAAATTGATTTATGTGGCTAAATTTAGAAAAAAATTATGACTAACTAGATTTTAGGGCAACTGTTTAGCCCATTTGGCTGTTAAAATTAATATATACAAAATAAATCTTCACTATATACTTTGATTTCTTAAGGTAGGTGAAAGACGGTTCTCCTACTTTGTCCACCATTCAACATTTAATAAAGTAAGATAGAGTATATTAGTGAGGATAGTCAATAGATCTTCAACTTTGGTTACCTTTTAAATGGATGACTTAAGTCCACTATCCTGTTGTACATGGGTTGGGTTATTCCTGCAGTGGAAGAAAACAATACAAAATATTTTCAAAATCATGAAATAGCATGCCTGCAAGACCAAAATATTTCAGTAATATACAAGAATGTATAAAATGAAAAACATGAACTGTAGGCTTCATGAATGAGATAGATATTCGTGTCCAATCTCTCCTCTCCTTCTCTCATATTCTCTTAATACCCATTCACATTCTACTCTTAAATTGGAAAATCCAAGACAAATCTACTATTTATACTATATGAAAAGCAAAGACGATGAAGAAGCTCAGTGCCCATAGACGTTACTGCCAATTGAAGCGATCTGCAGTTATAATGCAGGTTTTGTAATTGTTATGGATGTGGGCGAACAAAACTTCATGAATTAAAGAGGTTATTGGAGAGCTCAGGTTGTAAAATATGTTTCGCACAACTGACTTGCTAATGTGTTAAGTTAGCTAAGCTGATGCTTCACTTCATTCTATGCAAGCCAAATCTGGAGAATTCACGTTTTGTAACTTTGAGTCTCCAAAGTATCTTGCAATGCATAGAAGGAACATTGTATCCCTTTCTAATACGAGTATGAAAAAAACATGAAAAAAAGGAGCCAGAAATTTACCAAACCTGCAACAAAAACCTCATTAAAGTATTTTGTTTTGTAGCTAATTTTTTATCTTTATAGGACTTAAAGTCTCCTTTGACAATTGGCCATATCCTTCCGCACAATAGGAGGTACTACAGAAGTTTAATATCTTTATATTATAAAAGGTTGACCAATAAAAATAATATATTTATATCCATAAAACCCAAAGAGCATATCAAGTCTCCATTTATCATGTATAGGTAGTTGCCAAGCACCTCCAGACTTAAAGATATCAACAAAACAGATCCACCACTAAAGTTATCAAACTCAATTATTCACAAAACAAAGAAGCTCAAAATATCATACACATGGAAAATATATAAATTTGAATCACTTTTTGGGGATTTTGCAATCTATTCATACTCCACATTAAATTATCTAATTTGGATTACCCTAAATGGATTTTACAAATTATATAAATAACAAACAACTAATTTTATAACTTGTATTACACTCTTGAAAATTTAGAAAATTATATAAATAATGCACACAAATTATATATAACTTCCATTTCCCTTCATAGATTTTGTAAGTTATAGATATAAGATACAATGAATTATGTAAATCGCATTACCCTTTGAAGATTTTGTGGCAACATAACTAATATTGCCACAAAACTACCATGCATATTTATATTCTTCCAATAATAGAATTGCAGAAGTGGGCAATTGCTTGTACTTGTAAGAAATTTCGAAGTGTCAATATTGAATGTGAATGAGGTTAATAGGTTTGAATTAGAGGAACTTATTATTGTAGAAGAATGTGAAATGGTTTTCAAAGTTTGTAAATAGATATTGGAGTTTTCATGAGGATTAAATGTGAAAGGGTTCTCAAAGTTCATAAATAGGTATTTGAGTTTTTATCAGAAATTGAAACTCACAAGTTTAGCTCTTTAATAAGTATTCAATAGTATAGAACAAGATCTTAAGATTGGACATAGAGGGTGTTGGTGACTAGTATATAGGCTAATGGGAAAGCCTTATTCCCTGAGCTAGCTTTTAAATTTAGAGAGGCCCGGGCTCTACCTGATGATTTAAGTGGAGTTTGCTAGGTGATGATATGTGAGTTTTATCTGATGAATGGGAGATTTTCAGACAATGATAGTTTTGGGGTTGCCCGATGTGTGAAGGTGAGTTGTTGGGTTTATCCACATCAGTCGTAGAGGGTGTTGGTGACTAGTATATAGGCTAATGGGAAAGCCTTATTCCCTGAGCTAGCTTTTCGATTAAGAGAGGCTCATGACACATGTTGCAAGTCCCTTTGGGGCTCCATAGGGCCTAACAAGTAGTATCAAAGCCAGGTTGACTTTAGTGTTTGCCTACACCGATTGTAGAAGTTTCTTTCATGGGCTCCACCTGATGATTTAAGTGGAGTTTGCTAGGTGATGATATGTGAGTTCCATATGATGATAGTTTCGTGGTCGTCTGATGTGTGAAGGGAGTTGTTGGGTTTATCCCACATTGGTTGTAGAGGGTGTTGGTGACTAGTATATAAGCTAATAGGAAAACCTTACTCCCTAAGTTAACTTTTGGATTAAGAGAGACTCGTGACACTTATTGCAAGTCCTTTTTGGTGGCCCATTGGGCCTAATAGTGGTATGAGAGCCAGGTTGACTTTAGTGTTCCTCTACGTCGATTGTGGAAGTTTCCTTCATGGGTTCCACCTAATGATGTAAATGGAGTTTGCCAAGTGATGATATGTGAGTTCCATCTAATGAAGGGGAGATTTCCTTCATGGATTCCACCTAATGATTTATGTGGAGTTTGCCACGTAATGATATGTGAGTTCCGTCTGATGAAGGGGAGATTTCCAAATGATGATAGTTTCGGGGTCACTTGATATGTGAAGGGGAGTTGTTGGGTTTATCCCACATCGGTCTGATAGTTTCGGGGTTCAGGGTTGCCCGATGTGTGAAGGGGAGTTGTTGGTTACTGATAGTTTTGGGGTCGCCCGATGTTCCCCGATGTGTGAGGGGGAGTTGTTGGGTACTAATAGTTTCCCGGTCACCCGATGTTGCTCGATGTGTGAACGAGAGTTGTTGGGTACTGATAGTTTTGGGGTCGCCCAATGTGGAGTTGTTGGGTTTATCCCACATCGGTCTAATAGTTTCAGGTCGCTCGATGTATGAAAGGGAGTTGTTGGGTTTATCCCACATCGGTCGTAGAGGGGTATTGGTGACTAGTATATAGGCCAATGGGAAAGCCTTATTCTCTGAGCTAGTTTTTTGATTAAGAGAGGAGCGTGAAACCGGTTGCAAGTCCCTTTTGGGGGCCCATAGGGCCCAACATGATCTATATGTTTAATGTAGTTTTTATTGAGTTCTTTTTATATTATTGTATTGAATTAATCCTCATTTTTATATTTTGTTATTATCAGGCTCTTTAGTTTTCATCCTTTACCTTAACAAGTGGCAAGAGCCAAGTTTGAAGAAAAACCTGTGAAGTGTGATTAACAAGTTTTGTTTGATTAAATTTAATTCCAAATATGATTGTATGGAGTCACAAATGAAGTTGCATTGAAGAATTGTAGGAGATTTAGCACGATTTGCATAGAGTAGACCAACTCTCTCTCAATCTGTCAAGGGTTATACATTGTGGAAGAAGGCTCAGAGAGGCCTAAGGTGATGCAATGTTGATAGACCAAGTGAGGGAGACATTGCGAGTTTTGAGTGAGGAGGGACAAAAAATTTATCTTCAACGTCTATCAAGAGAACAAAGATAGATGTAAGTATGTTAGAGGAAGTGACAAGTGGAAGAGAGATATTCAAAAGAACTCTCTTCATCATCTATCCATGACATAAATAATTTATTTTTGGGGAAGCAAGCGACTATTTTCACATCAAATAAAGCATTGTGAATAGGCGTAGAAAACAAGTTAAGCAAGGACAAGGAAAATGGAAGCCATGCAAATAAAATTGAGGACATGAATTAAAGAAGAAATTATATTAAGCTTAAGGGAGGATGTTGTGAAGTAAGTTTGGAAATGAAGACTATTTGATATTCATTTCTCTTCTAGGTAAATAAAGAGATAAGAAAATTCGATGAGTTAATATTCAATGTGAATGAGGTTAAGAGGATTGAATTAAAGGAACTTATTAATGAGGCTTAAGGGAAAATGAGTTAACATTGTGAATGACGTTACAAGGTTTAAATTGGATGCACTTATTAATGTAGAATAAATGAAAGGGTTCTCAGAGTATATAAATAGGTATTTGAATTTTCATTTAAAATTTAGACTCAAGTTGAACTCCCCAAAGCGCAATGTATTGGGGCTAAGTCATCTCTTTAAAGGTGGTTAAGTAAGTTAAAGATCTAAGATTTATAATCTATTCTCACTTATAAAGGATCTTACCTCAGTAGGTATTAGATATGGGATTAAGTTGAGGGATTTCACAATGCACTCATCTTAGGAAATTTCATCCTTTAAATTTCTACACTCCCGTCGCTAGCCCCAGCGCACGTCCTTCTCTAGCTAGTGACCGGTGTCCTACCCAACGTCCTTAGTCCAATACATCATCTAATACGGAACAAGATTGCTCTGATACTTTCTTTAACAATCCAACCCAAAGTGTAAATTAATCAAAGAACATGCTCAAAGCTTATGCTAGGTGCATTTAGGACTCACCCCTGATTTATTGTTCTATTCTATTGTGATTTATTGTTACTAATTGTAAGACGGGTTAAGTGGTGTTTTGTCGAATCCCACTAACTCTGACCATTTAGTCGAATAATTTTCTGGATTAATAACCCTCGAAAATGAGATCCTTTAAGTATGATTTCGAAAATAAGATCCACCACAAGTTGCCTTCGGGCCTATTATATAAATCCCTTCCCAAGCCTATGTATATAATTTTATCAAGTTTTTAGTAAGACAAGAGAAGGGAAAACCAACTTGTACGTACCATAAGCGAGTGCACATGCCAGTCAAAGTGGGCTCGGGATTAGTGATAGGGTTGTTCCAATCCCAAGGGATCCTGACAACTCTACATTTGAGTTCCTCAATCCTAGAGAATGTGGAAGTTTATGGGTAATGTTAAGTATAGGGCACACCTAGACTTGTCGTTCAAAGGTTACTAAAGATGACTACCTGAGAGTATTTGGCCTTCATGCTCAAGGCCTGGAGAATTATGGAGAAAAGGAGAGGGTTTTGGATATACTTGTAGTCCCGAGGGACTAGAAAGTAAGAAATGAGAAAATGCCAAGAGAGGCATCAACAAAGCAGTCAGTTTAGGATGCTACCGGGTCTGCAGCCTGGTGGGTCCTCAGTAGGTGCCCTTTAAAGAATTCTGGTGAAGTATACAAATGTTTTCCTTCATATGAGAGTTAGCACTCATAGCCAATTTGATATTTGTTATATTTTTGACCAGTAACACTCGTTACTGACATGTTTTTATAATATATGTAGGTGAGCCTGGACAGAGGAGCAGTGATGTCTCTTGCACACACATGTCACGCGACAGAATGTTTAATATTTTGTTTGTGATTTAATTATATTAAGAATGATGTGATGAAATGCAATACATGATGAAATTATGTGATATAATGTCTGCTTTAGTAGAAAAAATTCTAATGATGACATGTAAATATATATGTTTTAGTAAATATGTGTAGACATTGAATATGTATAACTAGTGGGTCAAGACCCAGAATTTGATACGAAATGTGAATAGAATGCAAAGGTGGGTCGAGACCCAAGCTTCAGAATGATTATACAGCAAATTCGAATGTTGTATGAATGAAAATGTTTGATATATATATGTGTGTGTGTGTGTGTGTGTGTGTGTGTGTTTTAGTAAATATGTGTAGACATTGAATATGTATAACTAGTGGGTCAAGACCCAGAATTTGATATGAAATGTGAATAGAATGTAGAGGTGGGTCGAGACCCAAGCTTCAGAATGATTATACAACAAATTAGAATGTTGTATGAATGAAAATGTTTGATATATATATATATATTCGTATACGTGTTTTGACAGGGTGGCCCCTAATTACACTTTTAGGGGAGACTCTATCCGTTTTATTTCATGAATTTTTATTGATTTTATTGTAATTATTTTGGTATGTGAATTGCTTGATATTTTATTTATATAGGAACATGTTAAGGTTCTGTGCATTCATCTATGCATAGTTGTCAATATCTTCATCTTAAGACGCTGATAGTAGATCCACACGAGTTGGGTTTGGGTTAGCCGACCTAATCAGCACCAGTGATATTCTCGTTCAGTCCGCGAGCGTGAACTGGATTTAGGGTGTTATAGATTAGATTTAATTCCAAATATGATTGTATGGAGTCAAAAAATGAAGTCGCATTGAAGAATTGTTAGAGATTTTGCACGATTTGAAGAGAGTAGACCTACTCTCTCTCTCTCTCTCTAATCTGTTAAGGGGTATACATAGTGGAGGCCAAAGGTGATGCAACGTTGATAAACCTAAGTGAAGGAGACGTTGCGAGTTTGGAGTGATAAGGGACAAGAAATTTATC
Source organism: Piper betle (assembly GCA_033002965.1). Lineage (NCBI taxonomy): Eukaryota > Viridiplantae > Streptophyta > Magnoliopsida > Piperales > Piperaceae > Piper > Piper betle. The sequence goes on along the minus strand of JAURVB010008321.1, from coordinate 2,654 downwards.
TTCAACATCTATCAAGAGATCAAAGATAGATGTAAGTATGTTAGAGGAAGCTGCAAGTGAAGAGAGATATTCAAAAGAACTCTCTTCATCATCTAATTATGACATAAATAATTTATTTTGAGGGAAGGAAGTTAGTGTTTTTACATCAAATAAAGCATTGTGAAGAGGTGTAGAAAGCAAGTTAAGCGAGGGCAAGGAAAATGGAAGCCATGAAAATAAAATTGAGGACATGAATTAAAGAATTAATTATATTAAGCTTAGGAGAGGATTTTGTGAAGTAATTTTGGAAATGAGGCCTAAGTTGATTTTTGTTTCTCTTCTAGGTAAATAAAGAGATAAGAAAATTCAATGAGTTAACATTAAATGTGAATGAGGTTAAGAGGATTGAATTAAAGGAACTTATTAATGAGGCTTAAAGGACGATGAGTTAACATTGTGAATGAGGTTATGAGGTTTGAATTAGAGATACTTATTAATGTAGAAGAAATGAAAGGGTTCTCAGAGTAAATAAATAAATATTTGAGTTTTCATTTAAAATTTAGACTCAAGTTGAACTCCCCCAAAGCGCAACTTTTTGGGGCTAAGTCATCTCTTCAAAAGTGGTTAAGTAAAAGATCTAAAATCTATAGTCCATTCTCACTTAGAAAGAATCTTACTTTAATAAGTATTAGATGTGGGACTAAGTTGAGGGATCTCACAATACCCTCATCTTAGGAAATTTCATCCTTGAAATTCCTACACTCCCGTCGCTAGCCCCAACACACGTCCTTCTCTAGCTGGTAACCAACAGCCTATCGAGCATCCATAGTCCAGCACATGTCCTTCTCTAGCCAGTGATCAGTAACCTATCAAACGTCCCTACTCGAGCACACCATCTAATACGGAACTAGATTGCTCTGATGACTTCTTTAACACTCCAACACAAAGTTTAAATTAATGGGGTTAAGTCATCTCTTCAAAACTAGTTAACCAAGTTAAAGATCTATTCTCACTTATAAATATGATCTTACCTACTAGGTATTAGATGTTAGACTAAGTTGATGGATCTCACAATAATAAGTATTTACTAGTATAAAATAAGATCTTACGATTTATCATGTTCAATGTAATTTTTACGTTCCTTGTCATATTGTTGTATTAAATTTATCCTCATTTTTGTAGCTTGTTGTTATCAAGCTTTTAGTTTTAACTTTGCCTCCATCATAGTCACAATATAGCTAATATAGCCACTAAAAGTTTTTTGTACGCAAAGAATCATACCCATTAGAGTCATTATCTATCTGCAAATAGGCTTGATTCTTCCTTAAATTTTCTAAGTACCAATCGGATAATCTACCAAACCAGAAAAAGTTTCTGCTTACAATCTTAAAAACTACCAAGTACCCATTATCATAACCACCCAATCATTTTAAATTATAAAAGTATCCTTCATCATGATTTAGTAGTTAAAATAAGAGGTACTTGGAGGTGTTTAACATTGCAAGAGGGATTTTTTACTGCTTGGCAAACCACATATGATCTAGACTTGTCTTTCTCTTTCTCCTAAAAATATTTCATTTTTTTCTTTTTTCAAATTATATTTCTTTGTTCTTATTATAACACCCCAAATCCGATTCACACTCAGGAACTGAAGTGGAATTTCACTTGTCCTGGTTGGGTTGGCTAACCCGAACCCAATTCATGCAGATCTACTCTCAGCGTCTCGAGAAGGAAGATGTCAATCTCTATAAATGGATAAATGCACAAAAACCATAACATGCTACTACATGGATAACATGTCAACCAATTCACATACTAAAATAATTCCAATGAAAATCGATAAAAATTCATAAATTAAGACGGACAAAGTCTCCCCCTAAAAGTGTAATTAATGGCCACCCTGTCAAATCGATATGTATAAGTGTGTGTGTGTGTGTGTGTGTGTCTATATATATATATATATATATCAAATATTTTTATTCACACAACTTTCTAATCTGCTATATAATCATTCTAAAGCATGGGTCTCAACCCATCTGTGCATTCTATTCACATTTCTCATCAATTCTGAGTCTTGACTCACTTGTTGTACTTATTCAATATCTAAACATATTTATCAACATGTCATTGTTAGCAATCTTTCTACTGCAATATACATCATATCACACCGCATCATCATGTATTGCATTTCATCACATCATCCTCGATATAATGAAATCATAAACAAAATATTAAACATTCTATCGCCTAACATGTGCGTGCAAGAGACATCACTGCTCTTTTGTTCAGGCAGGCACACATCCAACTCTATGCTCACCACCTACATATATTATAAAAACACATCAGTAACAAGTGTTACTGGTCTAAAATATAAATTATATCAAACTAGGTATGAGAGTTAACTCTCATATGGAGGAAAACATTCATATACTTCATAAGAACTCTCTAAAGGGCACCAACTGAGGAGCCACTGAGGCTGCAGACCCGTTAGCATCCTTGAACTGACTGCTATGCTGCTGCTGATGCCTCTCTCAACATTTTCTCATTTCATTTTCTAGTCCCTCAGAGCTACTAGTATATCCTAAGCCCTCTCCTTTCCTCCATAATTCTCCTGGCCTTGAGCACAAAGACTGAGTACTATCTGGTAGTCGCCTTTAGTACCCTTTGAACCACAA
>JAURVB010008318.1:0-10116 GCA_033002965.1 Piper betle | reverse complement strand
GGTCTCACAAAATAAATGCCCTCTTGGCAACCGAGAAAGGAAGTGAATGGACGGAGCGGGCAAGCTATCGCCTATTTGACTTTAAACTTAGTTATTTCACTGTTTAGTAAAACTATATCATTAATTACGTTGTCATCCTTTTCCAGCAAAAGAAGGAAGTAGTCCAATTTCTAAGACATTTTGGGTTGGCAATTTCTGCCAATCAATTGGTAAGTGGTGGTGGTACCTTTCTTTAAAGAAAACCTTGGTAGTTGGTAGCTTCTGAAGTTATAAAAAAATAAATGTAAATCAAGTGTAAAGTTAAACACTAAATCAGATAAGATCATGTAGAAATGAAGCAACATAATTGTGATTTGCGTGCAAAACCGAAGACCAATTATAAGAGTAGATTTCACATGATATATATATATATATATATATATATATATATATATATATATATATATATACATATAAAAGGCAGTGTTACTATGCGCTGCCCTTTTTTGGCCAACCATCTCCTCCCCCACCCCCCCCTTCTCCCTTCTCCTGCCCTCCTGCAGCGGACCATGCCACCCTCCCGTCCCCTGCCCTCGGCCGGCCGGCAACCCCCTATCACCGGCCAGTCCTCCCCCAACACGCCGCCCACCCTCCCGCTGGATTCTGCCACCCCCTTGGCCCCTCCCGCCCCTGGCCATCGGCCCTCCCTGTAACACCCCAATCTGGTTTACTCTCAACTTTGACCAGAACTGTTATAAAGGATCGAACTACTCGTAAACCGATTAAGTTAGTTGACCCAAAACATAAACAGCTACGACATAACCCTCTCAACATTTCAAGATGGAGCATGCCGCTAATGCGCAAACAATATATGAATGAGATGCAAAACCCTAACAGGATACTACGTGAATGTCATGATGATAGCCACACATAAAAATAATTAAAATAGCAACAAAATTCATAAAATCCTGGAATAAAACGGACAGAGTCTCCCCTAAAAGTGCAATAAGGGGACGACCTGTTAAAATACAACACAATATAGTATATATATAAAACAATAATTTATATCGCAATAGAATTCAAATCATTCACACATTGTAATTGACATCTTGCCCACCTGCAATTCATGCTCATCATGTTTTTGTTCATTTTCAACTCAACATAGCTGATCATTCCTGGACATTAGAACATTTCCAAGCATTTCTAAAACAAGGCATACAAGCCTCACAAACACATGCATATATACCTAAACATGTAAGTCTAATACAACAGCCAATCACATCACATCTTATGCAAAAGTCAGCGCGGCGCCAGGTATGTGTGTGCAATGCAAAGCTAATCCTTCATCAAGCCAGGCATACACCATTCAACATCCTCACCTACATATAGTAGAAAGACGTCAGTAATGGGTGTTATTGGTCTGAAAATAACTAGTATCAAACTGGAATATGAGAGCAAACTCTCATGGAAAGCAAACAATCATATATCTTCCTCAAGAACTTTCATAAGGGCAACTACAAAGGTGTAAAACCCACGATTCGAGTCAGGGTTTTATATTTAGAACCGGTCGGTTCGACCGTTATTTTCGAGTCGAGTCAGTTTCAGAACACGTGTACTGAGCCGATGCCGGTCTCGTGTATGAGCCATGAGGGTCATGTGTACCCAAGTATATGATGATAACGTCATGAACACAGCAGAAAAGAATGAGTTATCAGAATATATGAGAGTATGCAGTTCATTTTTTTTATTATGATATATAATGGATCGTAGAATTAGTTTTAGGCCGTTTACCGCGTTAGGACGCGTTACGGGCATTTTGGGTGGGTTGATAGTTCTAGAGCATATCATTATGATTTTTTTGTGTTGTTTGATTTTACGGGATTTTTCCCGATTTTTATGAATTTTTTTAGGATTTAATACGACTTAGTTACTATACTTGACTCGAGCCGGAGACGAGTCAAGTCTTAATTACAAGTTTGCCACCCAACCAATTCTTCTCCACCCCGACCTTTTCTCCCCCACGCCCAAACCCTAGCCGCCGCGCCGCCCCTGTTCGCGCGCCACCGCCGCCACGGCCGACGCCGCCCGGCCGCCGATCGCCGCCCCTAGCTCCGCCACGACGTTGTCGTGCCGCCCCGACCAGCCCCGGCCGCTGCCAGGCCGCCGCGACGTCGGAATCGGCTCGCCTAGCGCCGCGGCTACATTTCGGTCGCGTCGCCGATTCCGCCGCCGGCGACCATCGCCACCACGATCAGGTGGTCGCCTCAGCACCCTCGACCACCCAGTGACCCTTCCTGACCGGAGCGGAGGCCGTCGCCGCCGTGGCCGGCCGGATCTAGCCACCATCACCGCAGCCTCTGTTTTAGCCATTTTCCGGCGAGCCACCGCCTCGGCCGACCATGTCGACGTCGTGGATGTGTCGGGCTCGCCGAGCCGGTTCCAATGGTACCCTATATGACCCCTATCCAGCTAGTAGACGCCGCCGGTAATTGTCGCCGGAAAACCGCCGGAAGGTTGCCGGAAAACCACTGAAGCCGCCGGAAAACCGCCGGAAAATCGGGTTCGCTGGAATTTGCCGGATCTTCCGAGGAGTTCATCCAGTCGATCCCGATCGAATGTCGGACGCCGATGAGCGCCGAATTCGAGCTCCGAGACGCGCGACGGAACCCTAGCCGTCGCCGATTGCCGATGACGTGAGGTATAATTACCTCCGAATTTATAATTTAAACTTGATGATTGTTAGCATAGCATGCTAGGGTTGGTTTATTGATGTGATTAATGTTTAATGATGGATGAAATGATGAGTTGCATGATGAGATTAAGTGTGAATGAAGAGTAAGTGATCTAATGAAGTAGATCAGGTCAGAGCATGATAAGTGACCACGACATAAGTTACAGACACGTAATAAAATTAGTATGAATAGGATGAGCTAGGATTAATTAATTTTTATGATTTTCTGATTGTTATGTTGATGGATGCTTGCATTGTGATTGTGATGTTATTGAGTTTGATGCATCATTTAGTTAGCGGGCGTTAGTATTTAGTTTTGATGTGTAGGTACGGAGTAGGAGCTCGCCGCCTAGGCGCGATGACACGCTTGGAGCTTCTACCAGGTCCGTTAGGACTTCTCTCTGATTTTTATGATCTTTTCTATTGTATGTTTGATTTATTGTCTGCAGGACGGGTTAAGTGGCGTTTTATCGGATCCCACTTAACTCGGGCCATTTAACCGAATATTTTCCGGATTAATAACCCCTCGAGGATGAGATCCCTCGAGGTTGATTTCGAAAACAAGATCCACCAAAAGTTGCCTTCGGGCCTATTATATAAATCCCTACCCAGCCCATATATATATGTAGTTTTTCGCGTTTTCAGTGAGACGAGAGATGGAGAAATCGACTGCACGTACCATGCAGAGGATGTCGTGACAGTCAAAGCGGGCTCTGGATTAGTGCCAGCGGACTGTTCCATTCCCGAGGGATCCTGACAACTCCGCGTTTGAGTTCCTCACACCCGGAGAACGTGGAGGTTTACGGGTACTGTTTAGTACAGCGCATGTCCGGACTTGTGGTTCAAAGGGTACTAAAGGCGACTGCCTGAGAGTACTCGGCCTTCGTGCTCAAGGCCAGGAGAAATATGGAGGTAAGGAGAGGGCTTAGGATAAAGTTTCACGAGAAGTACTGAAAAAGAAGTGCCGAGAGCGGCATAGTACCAGCAGCAGATCAGTAAGTTCGGGATGCTACCGGGTCTGCAGCCCAGTGGCTCCTCAGTAGTGCCCTTCAGAGTGTTCACGTGGAGTATATGTTGTTTTCTTTCATATGAGAGTTTGCTCTCATAGCCAGTTTGTTATAGTTATTTTCATTTTCGGACCAGTAACGCTTGTTACTGACGTGTTTTTATACTATATGTAGGTAATAATCACGAGATGGAGGAGCCAGCTTGGACGGAGGAGCAATGAGGTCTTGTGCACACACATATTGGGTGATCTGAATGTTTAATATTTTGTATTATGATGTTATTTTATTATGACATGACTATGATTAAATGTTTGAGGCATGATGATATGACATGAAATGAAATGCTAAGACATGATAGCAGCATGCAAAAGTATGATCGGAGTTGAGGAGCGCAAGCGTAGTGGGTTGAGACCCAAGCTTGAATGAATATAGTTATGATTAGAGATTCTGTGTGATTGTTAATGTTGCTATGCCGTATATATGTTTGAATATATGATTTTGACAGGGTGGCCCCTAATTGCATTTTTAGGGGAGACTCTGTCCCTTTCGTTTTAGAATTTTCATCAATTTTGATTGTAATTGTGATGGTGTGAAATTTAGTTTGCATGTCATCCATGTAGTATCATGTTAGGATTTTATGCATGCATTCATTCATGACGAGTCGTATCTTCATCTTAAGACGCCGAGATTGGATCCGCACGAGTTAGGTTCGGGTTAGCCGACCTAACCGGGGCCTGTAACATGCCGGTTTGGTTCACGAGTGTGAACCGGATTTGGGGTGTTACAAAAGGAGCTGTTGAGCAGCTGACTCAATAGCATCCTGATCTATCTGGTACTGTGCCACTCACGGCACTTCTTTTTCAGTACTTCACGTAAAACTTTATCCTAAGCCTTCTCTGAACCTCCATATTACTCCTGGCCTTGAGCACGAAGGCAGAGCACTCTTAGGCGGTTGCCTTTAGTACCCTTTGAACCACAAGTCCGAACATGCACTGCTACTAAATAGTACCTGTAAACCTCCACATTCTCTGGGTGTGAGGAACTCAAACGCGGAGTTATTAGGATCCCTCGAGAATGGAACAGTCCGCTGGCACTAATCCAGAGCCCGCTTTGACTGGCACGACATCCGCTCATGGTACGTGCAAGTCGACTCATCTTCTCTTATCTTACTGAAAACTCGATAAAACTATTTATAAGGCTGGGTTGGGATTTATTATAATAGGCCCGAAGGCAACTTGAGGTGGATCTTATTTTTAAAAACAAGCTCGAGGGATCTCATCCTCGAGGGTTATTAATTCCGAAGCAATCGACCAGATGACCCGTGGTAGGTGGGGTTCAATAAATCATCCACCTGACACGTTTTACAATCAATAAATCAAATCACCGATAGAGTAGAGCGATAAAACTTGAGAAGTGTAACGGCCCACCATTTCTCACAATACTATGGGCCTAACTGGCTAGGCGTTACTCGAAATTAAACCAAACCAACCCTGTAATGATCAGCCCTAAACAGTCCGGGCGTTACTTATATGTTACATGATTTCTATTTAAGCCATAAGTATGACTCATTCAAAGTAAATTATGGTTAGTCAAGATATAATAATAATAGTCCCACAGTCTTGGATCGTTTCCCAAAGGCACATGTATAACACAAGAAAATAATAGGAAGTCCAATTTATTATCCATTCTCCTACCCTGAGTTCGTAAAAGAACCACCAACCATACTTTTATTCTTCCTTAGGTGAACAGAAATCAAACAATCTTGATTAGCCTACATACCCATGTTGGGATCAAGCTCAATATAGTTCTATAGGCTCTCAGGTCATTCTGAGATTAAAAGTTTGTCTCCCAGTTCATTCTGAGATTAGGTGGTCTCCCAGTTCATTTTGAGATTAGGTGGTCTCCTAGTTCATTTTGAGATTAGGTGGTCAAGGCCGGCATATACCATTCAACGTCCTCACCTACATATAGTAGAAAAACGTCAGCAACGGGTGTCACTGGTTTGAAAATAACTAATATCAAACTGGAACATGAGAGCAAACTCTCATGGAAAGCAAACAATCATATATCTTCCTCAAGAACTCTCATAAGGGCAACTACAAGGAGCCGTTGAGCAGCTGACTCAATAGCATCCTGATCTATCTGGTACTGTGCCGCTCACGACACTTCTTTTCAGTACTTCATGTAAAACTTTATCCTAAGCCCTCTCCGAACCTCCATATTACTCTTGGCCTTGAGCACGAAGGCCGAACACTCTTAGGCAGTCGCCTTTAGTACCCTTTGAACCACAAGTCCGGACATGCGCTATACTAAACAGTACCCGTAAACCTCCACATTCTCCGGGTGTGAGGAACTCAAACGCGGAGTTGTCAGGATCCCTCGAGAATGGAACAGTCTGCTGCCACTAATACAGAGCCCGCTTTGACTGGCACGATATCCGTTCATGGCACGTGCAAGTCGACTCATCTTCTCTTGTTTCACTGAGCACTCGATAAAACTATTTATAAGGCTGGGTCAGGATTTATTATAATAGGCTCAAAAGCAACATGAGGTGGATCTTATTTTCGAAAACAAGCTCGAGGGATCTCATCCTCGAGGGTTAATCATCCACCTGACACGTTCTACAATCAATAAATCAAATCACCGATAGTGTAACGACCCAGCCCAAAGTGCAAAGTGCAACGTAATGGGCTAAGTCATTTCTTTAAAATGGGTACCCCGAAAGTTAAAGATTTCTAGTCCATTCCCACTTATAAACAGGATATTCTCCCAGTAGGTATTAGATGTGGGACTAAGTTGAAGGATCTCACAATCCACCCACCTTAGAAAATTTCGTCCCCGAAATGCCTATTCTTGGCCCGTTGCTAGCCCTAGTCCACGACCTTTCTGGCCCGTGACCGGCAGCCTAGCCAACGTTCTAGTCTTGGCCCGTTGCTAGCCCCAGCCCACGACCTTTCTGGCCCGTGACTGGCAGCCTAGCCAACGTTCTAATCCAGCCCACCATCTAACACGTAATTAGGTCGGCTCTGATACTATTTGTAACGACCTAGCCCAAAGTGCAACGTAATGGGCCAAGTCATTTCTTTAAAATGGGTACCCCGAAAGTTAAAGATCTATAGTCCATTCCCACTTATAAACAAGATCTTCTCCCAGCAGGTATTAGATGTGGGACTAAGTTGAGGGATCCTGTTTATAAGTGGGAATGGACTAGAGATCTTTAACTTTCGGGGTACCCATTTTAAAGAAATGACTTAGCCCATTACGTTGCACTTTGGGCTGGGTCGTTACAGGTGGTATCAGAGCCGACCTGGTTCCGTGTTAGATGGTGGGATGGACTATGGACGTTGGCTAGGCTGCTGGTCACGGGCCAAAAAAGGTTGTGGGCTGGGGTTAGCAATGGGCCAAGACTAGAAACGTTGGCTAGGCTGCTGGTCACGGGCCAGAAAGGTCGTGGGCTGGGGCTAGCAACAGGTCAAGTATATGCATTTCGGGACGAAATTTCCTAAGGTGGGTGGATTGTGAGATCCCTCAACTTAGTCCCACATCTAATACCTACTGGGAGAAGATCCTGTTTATAAGTGGGAATGGACTATAGATCTTTAACTTCCGGGGTTCCCATTTTAAAGAAATGACTTAGCCCATTACGTTGCACTTTGGGCTGGGTCGTTACAAATGGTATCAGAGCCGACCTGGTTCCGTGTTAGATGGTGGGATGGACTAGGGACATTGGCTAGGCTGCCGGTCACGGGCCAAAAAAGGTCATGGGCTGGGGTTAGCAACGGGCCAAGACTAGAAACGTTGGCTAGGTTGCCGGTCACGGGCCAGAAAGGTCGTGAGCTGGGGCTAGCAACGGGCCAAGAATAGGCATTTCGGGGACGAAATTTCCTAAGGTGGGTGGATTGTGAGATCCCTCAACTTAGTCCCACATCTAATACCTACTGGGAGAAGATCCTGTTTATAAGTGGGAATGGACTATAGATCTTTAACTTTCGGGGTACCCATTTTAAAGAAATGACTTAGCCCATTACGTTGCACTTTGGGCTGGGTCGTTACAAATGGTATCAGAGCCGACCTGGTTCCGTGTTAGATGGTGGGCTGGACTAGGAACGTTGGCTAGGCTGCCGGTCACAGGCCAGAAAGGTCATGGGCTGGGGTTAGCAACGGGCCAAGACTAGAAACGTTGGCTAGGCTGCCGGTCACGGGCCAGAAAGGTCGTGGGCTGGGGCTAGCAACGGGCCAAGAATAGGCATTTCGGGGACGAAATTTCCTAAGGTGGGTGGATTGTGAGATCCCTCAACTTAGTCCCACATCTAATACCTACTGGGAGAAGATCCTGTTTATAAGTGGGAATGGACTATAGATCTTTAACTTCCGGGGTACCCATTTTAAAGAAATGACTTAGCCCATTACGTTGCACATTGGGTTGGGTCATTACAGATAGAGTAGAGTGATAAAACCGAGAAGCATGTCCTAACGGACCTATCAAAAGCTCCAAGCGCAGTCTCGTGCCTAGACGGCGAGCTCCGCAACGAACCTACATGAACATAACTATTTACTTACGCCCATACATATATGATGCACACCTATATATGTAAAACCCACGATTCGAGTTAGGGTTTTATATTCAGAACCGGTCGGGTCGACCGTTATTTTTTCGAGTTGAGTCAGTTTCAGGACACGTGTACCGAGCCGACGTCGGTCGCGTGTATGAGCTATGAGGGTCATGCGTACCCAAGTATATGATGATAACGTCAGGAACACAGCAGAACAGAATGAGTTATCAGAATATATGAGAGTATGCCAGTGATTTTTTTTATTTTTTTATTTTTATATATAGTAGATCGTAGAATTAGTTTTAGGACGTTTACCGCGTTAGGACGCGTTACGGGCATTTTGGGTGGGTTGATAGTTCTAGAGCATATCATTATGATTTTTTTGGTGTTGTTTGATTTTATGGGATTTTTCCCAAATTTTTTGGAATTTTTCTTACGACTTAAATATTATTTTGACTCGAGTCGGAGACGAGTCAAGTAATATTTACGACTTTGCCACCGCACACCCCCGACATCTTCTTCCCAAACCCCGACGCCGCCCCTTTGCAGCGTCGCCGCCGCCGCTGTCGGCGCCGCCCGGCCGCCGATCGTCGCCGCCCAGCTCCGCCACGGCGTTGCCGTGCTGCCCCGACCAGCCCCGGCCGCTGCCAGGCCGCCGTGACGCCGGAATCGCCGCCTAGCGCCGCGGCTACATTTCAGCCGCGTCGTCGATTCTGCCGCCGGCGACCGTCGCCGCCACGATCAGGAGGTCGCCTCAACACCCTCAGCCCTCCAGCGACCTTCCCCGACCGGCACAGAGGCCATCACCGCCCAGGGCGGCCGGATCGAGCCACCCATCGCCGCCGGCTCTGTTTTAGCCTTTTTCCGGCGAGCCACCGCCTCGGCCGACCATGTGGACGTCGTGGATGTGTCGGGCTCGCCGAGCCGGTTCCAATGGTACCCTATATGACCCCTATCCAGCTAGTAGACGCCGCCGGCGATTGTCGCCGGAAAACCACCGGAAGTCGCCGGAAAACCGCCAGTAGCTGCCGGAAAACCGCCGGAAAATCGGAATTTCTGGAATTCGCCGGAATTCACCGGATCTTCCGCGGGGCTCACCCAGTGGAGCCCGATCGAGCTTCGGACGCCGATGAGCGCCGAATTTGAGCTCCGAGACGCGCGACGGAACCCTAGCCGTCGCCGATTGCCGACGACGTGAGGTATAATTACCTCCGATTGATTTATTTAAAATTGATGATAATTGTTAGCATAGCATGCTAGGGTTGATTAATTATCATGATGAATATCAGAGTATGAATGAAGTTACATGATGTGATTGATAGTGCATGGAGGATAAGTAGTCTAGTGAGATAAGTAAATATGAGCATGTTAATCGAGTATGACGTAGCTTAGAAAAACAGTATAAAATTGGTATGAATAGGATGACGTAGAATTATTTTTACATTATGATTACTTGATTGTTGATGGATGTTATTCGTATTGTGTGATGTTTGTTGAGTTTGATGCATCATTTAGTTAGCGGGCGTTAGTATCTAGTTTTGATGTGTAGGTACGAAGTAGGAGCTCGCCGCCTAGGCGCGATGACACGCTTGGAGCTTCCACCAGGTCCGTTTAGGACTCGTCTTGTTTTACGCTCTTCCATTGTATGTTTATGTTATTATTTGCAGGGCGGGTTAAGTGGCGTTTTATTGGATCCCACTTAACTCGGGCCATTTAACCGAATATTTTCCGGATTAATAACCCCTCGAGGATGAGATCCCTCGAGGATGATTTCGAAAACAAGATCCACCACAAGTTGCCTTCGGGCCTATTATATGAATCCCTTCCCAGGCCTATATATATAGTT
>JAURVB010008317.1:0-12149 GCA_033002965.1 Piper betle | reverse complement strand
TATGAAAACTCGCTTTCCAACCTCCCCAAGCTACTCATGAAATTTTCTTGATGACATCTCATAAATATGATTGCGGCTAATAACTTTTCAGGTCCATACAATTTATAAACGCTTGCAATTGTATCATTTCTTCCAATGTGTGTGTGGTTGTAAAAAGTTCAAATGGAGAAAAATATTTCCAAGTGAAGGGAAGTAAAAGAAATGATGTGGCAAAACATGACATCCTAAAGTTTAATTTCGCATGTTCATAAGATAGAAGGAAAAGAAAAGAAAGAACAAAACTTCAAGTATATATCTCTGTATATTCTTGTAGTGGGAGTGGAATGATTCAGGGAAATTGCAAGTGAACAGACAAATACGTATCAAACAAGACAAGGAGGCAACAGTGCAGTCTATTTAGCAGTCACGGGCCGACATAATCTAAAAAATACAGAATATGAAAAGAACAATACAAACAATAAGAAATATCTGCCTCATATCCGTCGGCAATGTCAATTTCTAAAGTGATGTTGAGGGATCGGTTCCGTCAATTTCTGTGTCGGGATTTTGATGCAGTGGGACTGGCCAAACTCAACTTCAATGTTGTTTTGCAAGGTAATCTAAGTTGTGCGTCCATTGTCTGTCTGGAAAATATTCCCACTGCAAATATCATAAAGGAAAAATGAAGTCGGCCAGTTCACAATCCTGTCCCTACAAACCCAGAAAAGTATCTGGCTATTGATCTGTCGGCAAAACTGGTTGGTTGTTTAGAATGTCCGAGGAGCTGAGATGTCTTCAGAATTATGAATTAGTCCTCCGTAAACATCGATAGTATTTGCGTAGTACGTAGCTTACCTTCCCAATAGATCAAACACCTGCCAAACTCGAAGATCATCAGGAAATCAAGGAAAGTGCTCTGCCAATGTCACTGCTTTTACTGAAACATTCAAGATCTTGATTTGTAAATCAATCTGTTAGCTATGCCAAGTTGTAAACACAACCTTACTGCACATTCAAGGATGCAGAAATTCTGTAATAGGAGAGGCTGGTACAAATGTCAATATTCCCAAATCACTCTCCACAAGATGGTTGTGGTCAAATTTTGATCTAGTTTCTAAACAAGAGACAAAACAAAATTTGAAGTTTTGATAATGATGTAAATTATATACAAAGGTCATCACTATCACATAAGAGAGGTACAAAATATCATAAGGGAGTTAGTGAATCGGACAATATCAATTGCACCTGTGAATTTCGATAGTGAGCCTACATTAACGGGTTAGTGATATTAGTTTTTTAAGTGTGAATCATATTTACACAATTTTTATACAATTCAAAGTTCAACCCAAATAATACTATAAGTCATTAATCAAATTACACACCTCCTACCTATGTAAATTTGATTCATATGCTTATGGGCCTAAAATATAAAGGATAAAAGAGATTCACGTTAGATTTATAACTTAAACTTCTACTGTTAATCTCATTCATCATGTAGATTAACAATGAAATATTATTCATTTTGTCTATCTATTTTAACAATATAAATTAGATTTACAGTTTCACTAACCCCTCTTAAGTACTGATAGATGTTTATTCATTCCCTCTACTTTTATTTCTTCTCTTCTTTTTTTATCTTTCCTTTTGCTGTTAATTTGACTCATTGTCCTCCTGTTCTTCCATATTCACCACTTCTTCCGGTTGAGATAATTTGCTCTTCTTTTTCTTTGTTTCTTTGCTTGCTACTTGATCCTTCTGTTGCAATTGATCGTCAGCTTCTTCACTTCCCTTTTATTCTGTTTCTTCTTCTTCTCTGTCTTTTCTAGATTTTCCTTCTTTTTCTTCTTCTTCTCTGTCTTTTCTAGATTTTCCTTCTTTCATACCTTTATCTTCAGCCTCCTCAAGGTCTCTGTCTTCTTGTTTCCTGTTTTTGGGAAGATTGTCCATTACTTGATTAACTGACTTCTCAAATGAATTTTCTGTAGTTTGCTTCAGGACTAAATTAGTCAACTGTCTCCCTATTCACCTCATCGGTTCCATGACAGCAATGCTGCGAATACAATCAATCTGCTGTTCAAAACTAAACGTCAGAATTACACATTACTTGCGAGGAAGTTGATGAAATTCCATATATGAGAATACATAACCACACCAGATTCTCTCAATTGTATTTCCCAGTTTTGAATGAATGACAGCCAGTGCTTCTCGACCGCAATGAATTCGCGAGAATTTCCATGGACCCTTGATAAGCTTGCTATCAAGCAGCAGGTTAGCCGCTAATAAGGCCTCAGAGGTTTTTCTCAAATTTAGAAAAGGCTTTGAGCTTCATGTTGGGTTAATTACGATCAAAGTAACGCAGCAACAATGAACCAACAAGCGCACACCATAGAGAGGAGAAATTCCACTATGAAAAATAATAAAATATAATAGAGAAGGCAAGATAGAGTGCACCATAAATTAAATTGGACGGCAAACCGCTCAACCCATAGAGAGGAGAAATTCCACTGTGAAAAAGATCTGAAATTGTTTTGCAAACCTCGAAGCCGAAACCGTCTCTAGCCCTCAGAACCCACCTCTTCCTTGTTGCAAAATTATGTTACAGTATAATTTAGGACGGAATACTAATTACATACGCGAAGAAATAACAAAAAATGGGTCTGAAACCATCCAAAAAGCGGCAACCCGCATCTGTCCGCGGTGCTAGCGATTCCTTCTTCTTCACCTCCTTCCTTTGTCCATTTTGCTTTGCTCCAAGTGTCAATATCCTTCATTTCTCTACCTGCTATTGGAAATTTTATATTACAATTCGACAAATAATTAGCTGAGAAATTTCAATTGACAATATTCCTAACGATAGGCAGCGCTGGGTTAAAGTGTGTTCTATATTATATACACCAAATAATCAGTAGTACAAAAAAGTTGCTTCAGTGCACTTAATTCTATATTATTTCACAAAATGAAGGAGGAGCACATATAAATAAGCAATAAACGAGCTGGGAATATGACCTTTCTAGCAGACTCGGAGCTAGCAAATCATTACATGAGTCCTCCAAATATATAGGAACCATTACCGTTGGATAAATCAACAACATAGATCGAAAATTTCAAACAGCTCGTAATATTAAATTTAAAGCACGCCAATCTTAATTTTTAAATTTTTCTATTGTAATTTAATATTTTTTATTTAAATATTTTTTTAAAAATTATTTTAATTTTTAAGCAAATTGATACGAGAGAAACTAAGAAAAATAAAATAGATATATAAAAATGAAATTATAATTATTTGTAGGAAAAAATATTATTTATAATGAAAAAAATAATTAAATAATATAATAAATATGTGATGGAAAAAAATTCTTATATTTACCAAATTTTAACTGTGATCGACTTGGTCAAAGAATATTTACGGTAAACTGACTGATTTTTTACCCAAATTTAATTGGATGGACATGGACAATGCTTTGTATGACGACTGATTGACAAATACCCACCGCTAGTTTAGAGTGTTTTGGCTTAGCTGGTAATCCAAACCGGATATTGAAAGTTGAAATTTGTTTTTTAACCTAAAGAAAGTCCCCCAATTTTGACTTGTATTTATGTTAGAAAAATCTTATATTTGACAATTAAAAATTAGTAGTTCGACATCCTTTCATAGTCATATATATATATATATATATATATTATATATATATTATAACAATGAAATTATGAAATTTAGTGTCTCTTTTAATGGAGAAGTTTAATTATCAAATTATAATGAATATTGATGATTTTAAAAATAATTTTTAATTCCTTTTTAAAATTTGCTACCACCGTCTTCTTTCTCACTAGCCAACATTTTTTAAAATCTTTTTATCGTGAAGATATTAATATATTAATCTTCTTATTGTGAATAACAGGTAAAACCAGTTACACCAATATATAGACATTAGATATATGCGTATATTTTTTAGTAATTACTATGTTCCCTGCTTTATAATATATACTCTTCTATTCTTATTAATAAAAAAGATAAATTTAATACTAGCTTCTAATTAAAAGTAAGACATTTAATCAATCAAACTACAATAAAATTTAAAAAATAATAAATTAAATTTTTATAATTTATCTTCTCATTTAATTAAATCTTTTTACAATTAGTTAAAATTATTTATAATAAATATTATGTTGTTATACTATTTCTCGATAGTTTATCCATAAAATTATAATTTATCTGTAAGACAAGTTGTGTGTAACACGACATCTTGTTTGGTATATAAATTTATTTATTTATTTATTTATTTTAAAAAATAATTTAAATATTTGTATTAGTATTTTTAAAAAATATTTTTAAAAAATCAAATATTCAATCGAACTAAAGTCTAAGACACACATCTAAACTCTGGTTTTACTTAAAAAGCCCACTCTAATCTTAACCAAGCTTTTATAATCGATCTAAATACTGAGCATGTATATTCGGGGCGATGCGGGTAAAGCGGGTCCGTCAATTACGAGGCGAAGTGACAGTTCTACCCTCGCAACAACCACCTAAACCGTTTAACACGCCCCCTCGTCAGCTCCTTATTAGCTCCACTTCGTCGCCGCCGGCCGCTGTCGTCGCCGCCGTCCTCCGCCGCCGCTTGCTGTCTCTCGCCGCCGTTGAGTGAGATTCGTAAGGTTTCGTTCCCTCTTCTCCCAATTGCATCCTTGTTTTGGGGTGTGGCATTTGCACGTTCTTTGACTGATCCGTCATCTCCTACTTCAAATCTTGATCCGCCCTCTTTTGATTTTTGTCCTGCTCGCATTGATCGTTTTTGCGAGAAAATGCATTGTAACGGGTTTTGCGGTGCGCTCGATTGGAATTATTTTTCTTCAATCGGTTAAATAGGCGGCATTGTGGGGTTTGCATGCTTGGTTTGTTGATTGATTGTGCCGTGCTTGGGGCTGATTTATTTATTTCTTGATTCCTTTTTGTTAAATATGCCTACGCCTACCACTATTGTATTGGCTTGATGGTTTTATAGTCTCTTTTTAATTTTTTTAGATGTGAATTTTCCTCCCTCCTTGTTTAGGATAATTTTGGTGTTGTTTGTGATGTTTGCTTCAAGATCTGGTTTGTGCAGGTATTTCGGACGATTTAAGTATATATCTTTCTTTACAGATTGATACTTTTGTTGTGACTGTAATTTTGAAGGATGATGATTTTGGACAATCCCTCTGAATCATTTGTTTGTGGCATGGGGTCTGTTATCTGGTTCGGTGGTGTATTTTTTGCTGTATTATGTGTAAAAAATATAGTTGTAAGATCCTCCGATTAATTATTTAGCTAGTGCGTTAGTCTCACATTCAATACCTAATAGGCAACATCCAATATACTTGTTTGGGTAAGATAATATTTATAATTTTTTAACTTAATCAATTTTTAAAAAAATGACTAGACCCATTAGATTTAGGACTAAATGGTTACAAATAGTATTAGAGCCAACTTAGACTGTATTATATAACGGGAGTTTGTCTAGATATAGATTCAGATTAGGCTTATGAGTCATAAAAAAGAATTCTGAAGACGAAATTTGTTTAAGGTGGGTGTAATGTAAAGGGAATTCTGAAGACAAAATTTCTTTAAGATAGGTAGAATGTAAGATACCTTAATTAGTTAGTTAGTCTATTTAGTCTCATATCTAATACCTGACGGGATAAAATCTAATATGTTTGTGGCGATAATGCTTACAATCTTCGACTTGGTTAACCATTTTTAAAAATAACTAGGCCTATCAGTTTATACTTGGACTGAATCGTTGAAATAACAATATTGATCTCTCACTTATGTGAAACAGTGGAATTTAAAATGCCATAAATTGGCACCTGTTGCTAGGTGGTGTTCAGTTCTAGTTTTATGATGAATGGCTAGGAACGTTGGCATCTTTGATAATTCAATATGACAACGGTATCAGCGGTAAGATAAAAAATATCCATGCACTAGTTATTCAAACTTTGTTTGAGGATAAGCTAATTTAGAGGCAATTATGGCCAACCTAGTATGCAATTCTCACTACTGTTGCAAGTTGCCACTTTGTTTCTTTTTTCTTTTGATGTTATCATGTTTAAAACAAGCTTAATTTTATGTAGCTTCAGAAGTAATAATTTTTCTTGAGAATATGTCTTCTAAAAAAATGTATGCAAATATTTTAAGAAGTGATATGTTCTATTTGATCACTCAGAGTATTTCAAAGTTTTATTTAGTTATAAATGTTTTTCTAACAACTAGTGCAAGGTAGAATTGTTTCTTATCATTTATGTTTTTCTACAAAAGACGTTTTTAATACTGGTGAGTAATATATCCTTAAAGTGCTAGACAAGTTGAAGGTATTCATTAGTGTCACTGTTTGTATAAACAGTGCTCACCAGAAGTGAAGATGGCTTCACTGGCCAATGGTGATCATACAAGTGCTGCATCCTGTGGTCGTGCCGTTGATGTTTATAGTGAAGTTCAGACAAGTCGGCTAAATTACCCTCCAACTCTTCCTTCGGTCTTGAAAGCATCATTCCAAGCTGTTGTGGGGCCTCCAAGCTCTGCAGCCGGCAATCCTCGTAAATGTTTCTTCTATTCCATTTAAGCTATAAACGGTTAGAATATTTTTATGCCAATAGGTGAGGCCTGACTTTTGTCGTGTGTCTGTTGCCTTCAGAGGAGATTGCCAAGCTTTTCCCCTATCTGTTTGGGCAGCCATCAGTATCACTGGTCCCAAGTAATTCGGTTGTATCAGAGATGGATAAAAAACTCAAGATTGGTGTTGTGCTTTCTGGTGGTCAGGCTCCTGGTGGCCACAATGTTATATGTGGAATTTTTGGTGATTCCTCCTTCCTATTCCTATTTTGTCCTTTTGTTTTGTCTGTTTACATGAAATTATTGTAGTTAAGCGAACTTGGACGATCATCATGTGCTTTCTTGTACTGAAATGAGACGACATTCTTTTTTTTCCCCACCTCATGTTGTTGCTTCTTGCAGATTATTTGCAGGAACATGTCAAGGGCAGTGTACTCTATGGATTCAGAGGAGGTCCTGCTGGGATTATGAAATGCAAATATGTAGAGCTGACTGAAGATTTTATCTATCCTTACAGGAATCAGGTGATTCTTGTTCTCCATTTCCAAATTGATCTAATTCACTGCATTTATATTTCTCATTTGACTTGGAATTTTGGCTTGTATTTTGTGGTCAATCTTTTCATTGAAGCAGATGATGATTCCTTTTTTGTTTCTCATGAAAAAGACTTTAATTAAGTTGATACTGACTTGCATTTCTTTAACACATTTTTCAATTGAGTAAATGGCAATCCATTTTAACACTTACTACTGCTCAAGATTCTTATTGAGATAGAAGTATGGTTGCCTGTTAGTTGTGTCTCTACTTTTTCACTAGGTTTCACTTTACTGTGATTTAGATGTAGTTGTTTCTGTTTAGATTACAATTAATATAAATGCTCTTGAGTATGTGTCAATGCAAATTTGATTATTCTGTGAATGTTTTGTCTAACTTGATGTCATTTTTTTATGTTAGGGTGGTTTTGACATGATTCGTAGTGGAAGGGACAAAATTGAAACCCCTGAACAGGTTCATTTTAAGTGTTATTTGGAAAATGTTTTTGTAGCACTTGTGCTTAATAATTGCTTTCATCTTGTCAAACTCACATAAATGATTAATGGCAGTTTAAGCAAGCTCAAGACACGGCCATTAAACTTGATTTGGATGGGCTTGTAGTCATTGGTGGAGATGATTCAAATACGAATGCTTGTCTCCTTGCAGAAAATTTCAGGTTTTTAAGTTCTGAAAACAAAATGTAGTGCAAGCATGATACATGATGAGTTTGTTTATGTATTTGATTACTTCAGTTTGGTCAATTTTGAGATGGTCTATCACATTATTTCCAAAATATTAATTGAAGGCGTTTTCATTATGCAATATAGATTTTTATCTTAAGATAATATTTCAGATGTGGTTCACATGCTTTGTATGGACTCTAGCAGTTTCTCTATGATTCTTGCTCTGATTTTCAATAGATCAAATTCTCTCTCTAATGATGTGATGAATATTTTTGATTCAGAAGTTATTCTATTATTTAGAAATTTATCAATATGAATTTACTATGTTTAAATTGATGTAATAGGATGAAAAATATGAAGACTTCTGTAATTGGATGTCCAAAGACAATTGATGGTGATTTGAAATGTAAGGAGGTTCCAACGAGTTTTGGCTTTGATACAGCTTGCAAGGTGATGTATGCTAGGAGAATATTATGCTAATCTTCTTTATCACTTATGATTAGGTGGTTGCTAAGACCTTAGTGCTTGCAATTATGATTGCAGTGTAAATTGGTGTTACATTTCAAAGCTGACATGAGCCTTTAACTTTGAGGCGATAACTTTATAGACCTTCTTATAGCAACTGATTATTGGTAATCGGAAGTTTTGTACGTATTTATTTGTGGGACTATTTTGGTTGATCCGATAGATTATGGAGAAAAGTGTGAGTGGACAGGTTGTTATTGTCATGATCAGTCCAAAAATTTGTATGTAGAATTGATGAAAAGGTCAGCTTATTTCTAGTATTAAACAGTGTTATTTTAATATTCAGAATGAAGTTAAGCGGCTTAAAAAGTAGCAATTTTGACATGAAGGGGACAATAAGCTGTTTCTAGTTTGTGATTTATATTGGATCTTACCAATCTCGAGCTTTTCTTTTACAATCTATGCAGATTTATGCTGAAATGATAGGAAATGTTATGATTGATGCACGATCTACGGGAAAATATTATCATTGTAAGTTTTAGCTATATTATAGTTTGAAAATTTACTGTGTTTTCTGCTCCTTTTGGTTAAAATCTACATGTTTAAGGCATAATAGAGTTTCATTGTTTTCATTTTGGCATGTTAATTAGGGGAGATATAATTTTATCATTCAAAATCTGGTTTTGTTTATCCCTGGAGATAGTGCTTAGGAAACATCCGACATTGTTAGTTCTATCGTAACTTGTCAGAAATCTTAAAAATTGTTTGTTTTTAACTCTTACTGCTTATTTGTGTCTATTTTAGTTAACTGAAAATAATTTTTGTAGTTGTGGCTGTTAGAGTAGTCCCATATCCTTTCGTGAAATGTGTGGACTCTTGGTTAAATGTGGATTCCTAGGCCTTCTAAAGTGGCTAGTCACTTTGGATTGAAGCCTAAGGACCCACCTTGTCTGTTAGAATAGTCCCACATTTCTATGTGAGATGTGTGGACTCTTGTATAAATATGGGTTCCTACACGTTCCAAAGTGGCTAGTCACTTTGGATTGATGCTCAAGGACTCACCTTGTCAGTAGCCACTATGGCATTTGTTCTGCAGTTTCTAGGCTGTAAATAGTGCAGCTTATCACATAACATTGGAGTGTGCCCTACGGGCACATCCTAATGTAGCAATTATATTTGTTCTGCAGTTGTTAGGCTCATGGGTCGTGCAGCCTCTCACATAACATTGGAATGTGCCTTACAGACACATCCTAACATCACAATTATTGGCGAGGAGGTAATCTTCATTTTAGTTGTGTCGTCGTTGATCATTGATATGAAGCTTGTTATATATGTTCATAGACAGTGAAACACTTTTCCATCTAAATTCTGACCTCACTTTTCTTGTTAATTTCCGTTATGGAGCACTATTTATTTGAAACCTAAAAATAATATTTTCTCTGCAATTACAAAGGAAATTGTTTCAAAATAACTGCTAATTGAGTGCAAATTTTGTTGGTTGAACAATGTATGTTTTTGATGCAGGTAGCTGCCAAGAAGCAGACCCTGAAAAATGTCACTGATTACATTACTGATGTGATTTGCAAGCGTGCAGAACTTGGATACAATTATGGTGTTATACTCATTCCAGAAGGTCTAATTGATTTCATTCCTGAGGTAATGCTAATAAGAGTCATTTTTTACATGCTTCAGAAGCAAGCATGTATGTCAAATCTAATGTTTATGGTTTAAGCTTAACTCCTTGTTTTTTAAGTTCCAAACCGCTTATCTTGGGTGGTAATATTTTAGGTACAACAACTTATTGCGGAGTTGAATGAAATCCTTGCCCATGATGTAATTGATGAAGGTGGAGTTTGGAAAAGAAACTTCAACATCAGTCCCGCCTGCTTTTTGATTTTTTGCCTCAAGCAATTCAGGAGCAGTTACTGCTGGAGAGAGATCCTCACGGAAACGTGCAGGTGAGCATCGTTATTTCTGTTATCCAATGTGTTTTTATTTTTATTTTTTTACTTTGGCTATGTAAGCAATTAATCCAGAGCTCTTAAATTACTTTTAGGTTGCCAAGATAGAGACAGAAAAGATGCTTATCTCTATGGTTGAAACTGAATTGGAGATTAGGAAGCAAGCTGGCAGATACAAAGGCCAGTTTAAGGGACAGTCTCACTTCTTTGGGTACTCATAAATATTGCCTTTTCTGGTCTTATTCTAACCATGCTTGTGTGTGACATTTTTTGTCCTAGTATTAGTGAAGTGGACAAACTATTAACACTATGGGATTTTCCTTTGGTTTTATTGTTCTTCATAGCTAAATCATTGCAATCTATTTCGAACTGCTGTCAATAATGTCATTTCTTGGAATTCTTGTATTGTAGGTATGAAGGACGATGTGGCTTTCCCACAAATTTTGACTCTACTTACTGTTACGCATTGGGTTTTGCTGCTGGAGCCCTACTCCACTGTGGGAAAACTGGCCTTATTTCATCGGTTTGTCTCTATCATTAGCTCAATGCTGGCACCACGGTTGTGACATTGAACTCTTGATTAACCTTATTTAATAAGCATTCTGGCTTTTAAAGTGTCTCATTCATGATGATGCGAACATGGTTTGGTATTTGTGTAGCTTGTTCATTGTTTTACATTGGTGTCATCTAGATCAGTCTTTCATACAATAGTTGGTATCACTATTTTTGATGAGTTATTTGCAAAATATTTGATTTTTGAGGTGTTATTATGTAATTGGAATTTCTTGATCATTATAATGGTGGTTTTTGCATTATATATTGATCTTTTCTTTTAATGAACTGCGATGCACAGTTTCTATAGTGATATTTATGATTTCCGAGATTTTTCATTGCAATGGATATTAGTTGCTTTGGATGATGATGACAATGATGAATGCTACTTGCTGAGATTGCCCTCGTGTACTCTTGCCATTGATTGGAAGGATTGGTATTGTTTGTACCTTTTCTCTTTGATTGCAGTTAGGCTCTTATATGGCAAGTGAAATTTTGCAGGTAGGGAATTTAAGTGCTCCAGTGGAACAGTGGACAGTAGGTGGGACTGCATTAACGTCACTAATGGATGTTGAAAGGAGACATGGTGAGTTTGATTTTTCTTCCTTTATGTTTATTATTATTGAAGAAAGTAGATTAATGGGAGCATAGAGTATGTTCTTTGTTTTAGTTATTTTTATGAGTAGATTAGAACAGCCATGAAGTGAGTTCTTGACCTTGACCTACAAGGATATGGGGCGTTTGTATTTTGGGTTATAGACCACAAAATATGGCCAATTTGTTTAAAAAATAAAATAAAAGATACCTATTCAATTAAGCAGCACCAAACCTTTTGTTGGTTGGTGGGAAAATAGTTAGAATAGTACACTGTTTTGACTCTAATGATCTGATCATGCTCTATCTATTATCTTTTCATGCGAGAGTTTTGTTGTTGTTTTGTTTTTATTTTTTATGTTTTTTTTTTTGCAGTTCGTATTATAATTTAAAATAAAACTAGTCACTTACCCGTTCGATTTGCAACGTACATGATATAAAAGTTTGCTTTTTAATAATTATTATATGAGGAATCATATATTATGTAATTGTCTTTAAATCATCACGAAGTGTGATCCTACTTAAAATAATTAGAAATCTTGTTCGAACTTATTGGAGTTTGCTTCAAGTTGAATTATGTTTCCCATTTGTTATTGTCCTAGTTGAATTGGATCCCTCAATGCATCTAATCATAATTAGATTAGATTTCTAAATACTAATTATTAAATTAATATTTCCTAATAAGTGAAAGTAAAATTGGAAAATTGTAAAGGATGCATGGTGAATTATAGCCAGTTAATAATGGACAAATTGCCGGAGTTTCTTTTGTTATGTTATAACTAGCATATAACCCCC